>CAUYRH010173231.1:47-53009 GCA_963574655.1 Perodicticus potto
AGGTGTGCACACACGTTCAGGAGCACCTCACAGGTGTGCACACATGCTCAGGAGCACCACACAGGTGTGTACACACACTCAGGAGCACCACACAGGTGTGCACACACGCTCAGGAGCACCTCACAGGTGTGCACACATGCTCAGGAGCACCTCACAGGTGTGCAACACTCAGGAGCACCACACAGGTGTGCACACACGCTCAGGTGCACCACGCAGGTGTGCACACACGCTCAGGAGCACCACACAGGTGTGCACACACGCTCAGGAGCACCACACAGGTGTGCAACACTCAGGAGCACCACACAGGTGTGCACACACGCTCAGGTGCACCACACAGGTGTGCACACATGCTCAGGAGCACCACACAGGTGTGCACACACGCTCAGGAGCACCACACAGGTGTGCACACATGCTCAGGAGCACCACACAGGTGTGCAACACTCAGGAGCACCACACAGGTGTGCACACATGCTCAGGTGCACCACACAGGTGTGCACACACGCTCAGGTGCACCACACAGGTGTGCACACATGCTCAGGAGCACCACACAGGTGTGCAACACTCAGGAGCACCACACAGGTGTGCACACATGCTCAGGTGCACCACACAGGTGTGCACACATGCTCAGGAGCACCACACAGGTGTGCACACACGCTCAGGTGCACCACACAGGTTTGCACACATGCTCAGGAGCACCACACAGGTGTGTAACACTCAGGAGCACCACACAGGTGTGCACACACGCTCAGAAGCACCACATAGGTGTGCACACATGCTCAGGTGCACCACACAGGTGTGCAACACTGAAGTGCACCACACAAGTGTGCAACACTCAGGTGTACTGCACAGGTGTGCACACATGCTCAGGAACACCACACAAGTGTGCAACACTCAGGTGTACTGCACAGATGGGCAACACTCAGGTTCACCACACAGGTGTGCACACACTCAGGTGCACTGCACAGCTTCACATACACACTCAGGTACACCCATGCAGGTGCACACACTTTCAGGTGCACCCGCACAGGTGTGCACACAATGCACACACACCCAGACACACCTGCACATGGAGGGGCTCATCCTTCTGGAATGGGGCATGGTATGGCAGAGGCTGCTCTCTAGGCACCAGAGAGGTGGGCACCAGATGGGCACCAGCTCTGCATGGACTGGGGGCCCTGCCCCTCAGGTGGAGCTGTCCAGGGCATGCTAATAAGTGAAGTCTCAAGACCCAGGGAATCTCAAACCTTCAGATGTGGCCCAAACTCTTCTGCCCCAGACTCCCACCTCACTCCGCTTCCAGAAACTCCCCCTGTGATGGGCACTGAAGATGGGTTGAGGAGTCAGGGTCGGATGTGCCCCGAAGCACAGGGCAGTGGCCTGGCCACTGGTCTCCTCCTGGATCAGGATTACGACTTTCGGAGGCAGGATGGCCAGGCCTCCAGGACAGTGGCCTGGCCCACCCTGCTACTCTTTGCCTTTGCCAGCCCCAAGCAGTGTGGGAAAAGTAGGGGTGCCCAGGGCCAGTGGCATGAGCAAGCAGTCCAGGTGGAAAGAGTCCCTCACCCCCTCTCCAAAGCCCACCAGGCAGCACCCAGCCTGCCCAGGGTGAGCATGAACCCTAAGGCCCTAGGACCCGTCCAGTCCCAGACCCACCCCAGGACGCCCTGGGGCCCTGCTGTGCTCAGGCCTCACATACACCACATCCCTGGGCTACAGCAAGAAAAGCCAGTGGGCAGGAGTGGGAACCCAAGACCCCCTGGTTTCCAGATGGCAGCCAAGAAATAGGGGGCCTTCAGCAGCACCCACATACTGCCTCTGCCCTGCATCCTGCCCACAGTCGGTGTGGCAAGCAACTGTGTGGCTGTCTCCAGGTGCTGGGGCCAGGACAGCCAGGAGGACCTCAGGAGGCAGAGGAGAGTCTCTCTGATGGGGCCAGAGTCAGGGCAGGAGCCAGCAGGTATCCCTGCCTGCAGACTTGAGAAACCCCAAGGTCCAGAAGGGTGCTGTGGCTCCAGGCAGTGCAAATCCCAGGACCACCACTCACCCACTATCTGCAGAGCTACAAGGAGCCGTGAGCCTCCTCCTGCCTGGGCTTCTCAGGGGTCAGTGGTTTCATGGGCGATCTCCCCCCCAGGGCTGCTGGGATCGGAACATACAGCACACGGCCTCCAGACGTGCTGCTGTGGTGCTCCCGAGCAAAATCCCAGCAGGTGGGTGGAAGGCCACAGTCTACTTTCCTCTGCAACCCTCTCCCTAGTCCACTGGGCTGCACTTGGCAACTGTGAACAAAGGCAAACAAAGCAGCAACTCGGACATTTTTACAAAATGGTCACATTGATCCCTCTTCTGACTCCACTGAGCAGCCCCCACTGGTGAGAGGTAAGCCTGGGGCAGCCCCTGATTGCTCCTATCCGGCCCTGGCCCCTGGCCTCCAGCCCTGACCCCTGCTGAGCAGGGCAAACCCTTCAAGCCTAGGAAGGTAGCAGCCCTCAGGACACAGGGTACAGCTGAGGGCGCCCCACTCTGCCACTACAAAACCTCTCTGAGCCTGTTTCCTCCCACACAACATGGGAGAGAAGGCCCCAGTGCCGTTCCAGGGACAAAGGAGCACACGCCCCCAGTGGCAGCTGCAAGTAAACAGCCCTCTCCGCCCGTCTCCTCCTCACCAGCAACCCCAGAGGTCAGTTCCCCGGGAACCCGGCCACAGCTGGGCTCCTGAGCCCCCAGCTCCCCCACACCCGAAGTGCCCTCGGGTCTTCCAGTGGAACATTTTTGACATACTCCAAACCATCAGCAAAATAAGATGAAAATTCAGTAATTGCTTTTGGCAGGGAGTCCACAGGCCAGCACAGGGGCCGAAAATAACCCAGGGGAAGTTTCCTGGGCCACCTGCAGCCCAGAGGACTCAGTCTGGGCTCTGTCTGAACACAGGCAGGAGTGTCTCAGCCTGACCCTGCCACCAGCCAGCATGGACAATGTGGAGGATAAGCAGGAACTCAGGAGGACGGCGGGACAGTGAGACTGGTCACTTAGCATGCTGCAGGCCAGGAAGTGTCCGGCCATCCAGAAAAATGTAATGTCACACTTTAGCAAGAAAAGCAGCTGTCGTGCTACTTAACCCACAAATAGTTGGCGGAGTCCCAGGAGCGGGTGTTGGCCAGCCTGGGGAGAGGTGGAAACACCAGGCTGGCAGGGCAGGCGTGGGCCTTGTCTGGCCAGGTGGTACTCCCGGCCCCTCACTCTCCTCTGGACTCCCAGGCCCAGCCAGTCCCAACAGCTAGGTGTGGGGGAACATGAACCCCCATGGTTGCAGACCAAGGTCATGGTTTATGCGGCCAGGACAAGGCATGAGGGAGACTTGGTCTGGCCCTTCCCTTTATGCCAGGTGGAAAGCCCCAGGGGAGAAGGGACTCACTTCAAGAGTCAGAATCAGGGCCTGCATCTGTACCCCAGGCAGCTGTCCTCATCCATAAACTGTGGCTGTTAGAGCAGAAGGTCTCAGGGACAAGAGAGACTTTAAGATTGTTGGACCTCAGGCCTCCTGGGCCTGTGTTTGCCCATGCTCACCTCTCCCCATTTCCCAGATGAGGAAACAGAGGCCCCTAGAGGGAAGACACCCATGGACAACTCCAACCTGGGCCTGGGCTGCCAAGCTGGGACAGGCAGACATTGGAGGGGAAGGGACGACGGGCCAAGGAGGGGACAATGGGCCTGCACAGGGCACACGTTAGCCTTGCCCTGCCTTTTCCTGTGTCTTCTCCATGCCCCTAAACAAGGCAAATCTAATACACATGGGTCGGCTGGAACCCCTCGGAGGTGCCCAGACACGTCTCTAGTAGGATGGAAAAGGGGACGTTGCACCATGGCCCAGCCCCCTCCTTCTACCTGCAGGAGGAGAGAAGACAGGTGATCCCTGCTGTGTACCTGGCCTCTGCCTTCACTGTCCGTGCGCTCCTCTGTCCCCACGGGGCTGAGAGGAAAGGGCCCCCATCCGTCACCCATTCCTGAGTGGGTGACCCAGGGAGGCAGAGAAGGCTTAGCTTGTCACATGTCACTTCCGACACTACTTGTCAGGGCCCAGGACTGGCTAGGTCTCAGGCCCGGCTTAACGAGGTTCCGGACGCAGACCGCTAAGTTATCTTGCTCAGGTCTCTTAGGTGCCTGAGGGCTGTCTACTTTAGCTGGAGAGAGAGAATCTTAGCGAGAGTAAAGCAGTCTTCTTAGATAGATAGACCTTAGTCTTCAGCAGAGCTTAGTGATCTTCAGCAGAGAGACGCCGTGCTGGTGTTCTGCAGGCAGGAGAGGAGACAGAGTCACAGTAAGGGAGTCCGTGATAGAATGCGCAAGTTCCCGACTGCCTTCTCCTCCAGCCTAATATAAGGCTAATCTCGTACCTCTCAACACCGCAGGTATAGACACTGCCAATTCATCACTGCTCTCATCTCATGAGCTCTCGTGCTTGTTAGGAGAGCTAAATCCCTCTGTATGCCCTTTACACCCAGGTGTTCCATTATTGAGCTATACCGGTATTTCTTATAACTCTCACTCCTCCTAGCCATAGGTTAAACATCCCAGCAGGTCTCCTCCCCTCCTCCACCCCTTCCTCTACCTCCTCCTGTCCCTCCCCCTCCTTCTGCCCCCTCTCCTCCTCTTCTTCTTCCTCTGAGCTGACAAGCGCCCCTGTCTAGAGACAGCCACGCAGCAGCAGAGCCCTCTTGACAGCCAGCCCGTGTGCCTCTGAGCATGCAGATGTGAAGGGGGCTCCAGAGCACACCTGTGTGCAGCCCTACCTAGTATCTAGGTCCCCCAGTGCCCAGGGGGCAAGGAACTTAACATCCGTATCTGTTAGGAGTGTGTGAGGCCGCAGTGCACAGAGAGAGCTGCCCACCAAACTCAACACAAGTCCAGGCTCAGCCACATCACCAGGGAACCTGATACTCACCCCATCTCTGCCCACCATCTGAGCTGGGCTCTTGACTCTCTGCTGCAGGAGAGCTGCTACAGCCCAGACAACACAACTAGGTTCCAGGCAGGAAGAAGCGGAGAGGACCCAGAACACTCTCTGGAAAGACTTGCCAGACAAGGAGGCATTGCCCCACCCCCCCCTACCCCCCCGCCCCCCCGGCCTCCCTACTTAAACCTCATGGCCAGAGCTGACTCATGTGGCCACCTAGCCACAAGGGGACTGGAGAGTCACATATCTGAGCTGGACACATTGCCACCCCCAAACAAAATTAGATCCTTTGAAGAAAGAAGCAGGAAAGAGTGGAGGCAGAAAGGTGGCAGGAGCCCCAGAGCCTCCAAAGCCTGAGCAGAGAATGAGACCCAGAGGGCAAATGACTTTCCCGAAGGGTGCCAGTGGTAAGAGCTGAGTCCCGGTGCACCTGCCTCCAGGCCTGCTCTCTCTGACCATGAAATATAACAGCCTCTCCCCGGAAGAGGAGGAGCTCACCTTGCCCTGTGAGCCACTGTAACACTCACCAGCCGTGCCGCGCTGTGCAAAGGACACCAGGCCCACTCTCTGGCACAGGCACACACGCAGAATGTATGTACACATAAGCACACACAGACACATGCACACATATGCATGAGCACACATGCACACGCGCAGAGACACATGCTCTCTGGGAACTGCCGAGTCTCTGCTTCTATTTGCAAGCCAGCCCAGGCCCCAGGCCCATCCTGTCCCCCTTTGCGATGCCCGGCCCACCAGAAACACGTATCTTCCTGACCTCAGGCACCCCTGGAAAACAGGGAGGAGCAGCGGACCAGGCAGGAGCAACCAGAGGTGGAACCGCGGTGTTTATAAAACGGGTCACTGATTTAGTTGCACAGGACAGTATTTTTCTTTCAGATGCAATTCCTGGCCAGGTGGCACAGATGTTTATGCCGCCTCAGGCCTCTCAGTGAGGCTCGGCGTGGAGAGCCACCAAGCTACACCTGATGGAATGAGTGTCAACACACAGCTCCAGACACCGGTCAGAGGTGAGCACACACACCACCCTGGCTGCCCGCATTTCTCATTAGCTCTGGGCTGGCAGGCAGGGCCAAGGCCACCACCTGCTGCCCTGCTCCTGGGAGGACACTGGCTCCTCGACCTCCTGAGCGTCCCTAATACCATCCCCCAAGTCTTTTTTTTTTTTTTTTTTTTTTTGAGACAGAGTCTTGCTGTGTCACCCTGGGTAGCATGCCATTGTGTCATTGCTCACAGCAACCTCCTGGACTCAAGTGATCCTCTTGCCTAAGCCTCCTAAGTAGCTGGGACTACAGGCACCCACCACCACACCCAGTTAATTTCTCTATTTTTAGTAGAGATGGGGTCTCATTCTTGCTCAGGCTGGTCTCAAACTCCTGAGCTCAAGGGATCCTCCCACCTCGGCCTCGCAGAGTGCTGGGATCACAGGTGGGGATCACCACTGCGCCCAACCCAATCCCCGAGTCTTGATGGACCCCAGCCAGGGTAGGATGCCTGGAACTTCAGGTGCGAACTCAGCCCTGGGAAGGAAGGAGGTCGAGGCTAAGACAGTGGGAAGAGGTAGGGGAGGTACATGGAGGTAGGATTTGGGGATTCCCAGCAGCCCCCAGCCCAGCCACCCCACCCTAGCAGAAAGAAATTAGACCTTGGGGTCTCCACTGGACAAGACCCATCTAGGGGAAATGTGGGAAAACAGAGTGGGGAGCTGGGGAACTCTCTCCTCCAATAGAGTGGGGGTAGTGGGGGAGTCCAGAAGAGCCCAAGACAGAAGGCCAGAGGTGGTGGGGGCCACACCTGCTGTCCAGGGCTCCCCATAGGCGGGCGCAACAGGAGGGAGGCAGTGGCGGGTAGGACAGTCAGGTGAGCGAGGCGTCTGGGGCCAGCCCTGCCCTGCTGCCGCTGCCTTGGTCTAGCCACCAGGCCTTTGGCCCTGAAATACCCATTCTACTGCTTCAGAAGCTTCCCCAAACCTCTGGGCTCCATCCCCCCCTCCCTGGGGTGTCTCTAAGGCCCCGATCTTCAGCTTGTCTCCTCAGAGCAGATGGCATCAAGGCCCTGCACTAACATTCACCTTTAGACAGGGGCAGAAGGAGCTCTTGGCTTCCAGGCTGCCCCAGAGGGAACACACAGACTGGGACTTTGTCTTCAGAAAGTTGGAGGAGGAGGGAGAAGAAGCCTGCTAAGGGGACCTGGGATGGACAAAGCATGGTCTGGGCCCCTGGAAGCGGGCGAGCTGCACTGCACGCCCCTTGCCCATGCTGCTTCTCAGGCTCCCGAGGACGTCATTCCCCAGGGGTGGCTGGGAGCTGGAGGTGGACAGCTCAAAGTCGACCTCTGAGCTCTCCGTGGTCTTGCCCCTGGGAGCTTATGCCCCCGACACACACCTCAGAGCCCACCACCACTCCAGCAGGCCCAGTTTGCCCAGCCCTGCCTCGGCACAGGGCAACCAGCTGTCCTTTCCCGTTCCCCTCAGACTCGAGTGCCTTCGGGGTCCTGTTGGGCCTGCCCCCCACAGCTCACAGTAGGGCTGAGAACACTCATTCAGGGAGAAGCAGAGTCATACCGGAACCTCCAGGTCCCAACGTGAAGGTCTCTGCCCCTCCCCAGAAACGTGTATCTTCCTCTGGAGGTCAGAGAGAGGGTGGCAGTGGGGCAGGAGGCCACTCACGCCCCTGGGCAGAGACCTGGCAGCTCCGACCCTGGAGCTCAACAGCTCACCAATTACCTCCTCCCTTACGTGTTTTTGGAGGGTTTTTTATTTTTATTTTTTATTTTTTTGGTAAGGAGATTACAGATACAGAGATGGAGGAAAGAAAATAAATAGCAAATGTTAAACTCAATTTTCTCTGGGTAATGGGATTTGTGCTCATCCACAATCTTAAAGTTTTCCACGTGAAAAAATAAAAAGCCACAGCCGACTCAGCACAGACCAGAGCCCGCCCCAAGGGGCCCCATGCAGTGCAATTTGGATTATGACCACCAGGTGGCAATCAAGACCAGCACATTCTGCCAGCTGCAGCCTCCCAGCTCTGGGGAGGGTTTTCTGCATCCTGGGGAAGACAGGGCCCAGTGCACAGAAAGTGTCTGCTGCAGAGATGGCCACAGAGTGCCCATCCCTGGTCAGCCCTCCCAGCAGTGCCCAGACACATGTATTGTCATCCTCAATAGATGACTGGGAAAATAGAGACCCTGAATGGAAAAGGCACTTGTCTACCTCACAAAGCCCAGCACGGGCAGGGCCTGTGCTAGTATCTCCGTCCCTCAACTCACTGACTCATTTCACAAATACCTGAGGACCACTTGGCCTTATGGGCTATGCCCACAGGGGCCTTTAAAGATGGGGGTGCACCCAGGGCCCTCCAGCAAACCAGGAAAGGACGTGGATTTGAGCTTGCCTGATTCTGCCAGGCCCATCAGGGACACCTCCTTCATGCCCTGAAACCCACATTAGCAGGAGCCTGGGCAGCGCCTGTCCCACACCAGCCAGCCTGAGAGCAAGAGGAACAGCAGAACCAAGGCTGCAGCCAGAGCCACTGAGGGCACCAGGTCCGAGTTTTCAGGGCCAGGGAGGGCATCATCATGGACATCTCTGGGGACATCGGGAACTGCAGACAGCTGGGTGGCAGAGACCTTCTCCTCAGGGGGTCCTGGGCGGCCCATCTGTAGGAAAGAGGCAGAGGGCAAGGCCTCTTTTGGGAAGGACCCACCTGCCTCCCACCTCATGCCCTTGGGAAGGCCTGACATGGAGCCATGAGGTGTCCCAGAATTGATCATGGGCAGTGGCCCTGAGCCTCAGTTTTCTCCTCTGTAAAGTGGGGGTGAAGGTGAGGGTCCTATAAGGTAAGCACCCACTGGCATTCACTCCCCACCTCCTTACCTTCCCCCCAGAGGTGATGAGGCTAGAAAGTCAGGTTCAGCCCTGCTGCGCCGCTCAGACACCTTGGCATGCAGCTTGGCCTGTTTCTCAGCACGTGGAAGCTGTCAGACTGGTCTGGAGGGACCGTTGTGCAGCTGCAACAGTGAGGCCAGTGCCCTCTCTCTACTGGAGTCAGGTGGGCACCCGGTTACATCCATCTCACAGATGAGAAAAGTGAAGCTTGGCAAGAAAAGTGGCTGCCCCAAAACCCCAGGGGTTGGCAGAGGCAGCACGACAGCCTGAGGCCTGGGAACATGGACCCCTCCCCAGTACATGGCCAGAGTTTAGACCAGATCATTTGCTAGGATTCAGCTTCCTGGACCAGCCAGAGAAGGGAATAATCCAGGGCTGGGGATGGTCTCTGCCAGCCTCCCCAGGACCCTGGACCCAGGACCCTCCCTCTCACCATGGGGGTGTGCACAGGCCGCTTACCTTCCAGCCACAGGACCCATATCCTAGACAAGGCCTGCCCCTCAGTGGCCACACTCCCTGGTGACAGGCTCAGCAGAGTGGCGTCCTGCATAGATGCACTTGGGATCTTTTTTCTACCAAACACGCCCTCTTTGCAGCCTCCCTCAGGGAGCGGCTGAGTCAGAGTGCCAGAAAAGGAAGGACCCAGCCAGGAGCCGCGCCATCACCCCAGGTTTGGGTGTGTCCAGGCAAGAGGGAAGGACAGCAGCTGTCCAAGGCCACAGGGCAGATCCAGGGCTCCCTCCAGGAGCCCTCTTTCTGTGCTCTGAAATGAGACGTCCGTCTAGGGGGAAGAGATGCCACGAAAGGGGTGGGACTTGGAATCAAGCCAGCCCAGGCTTCCACACACCCTCTGGAATCCCTTTTCCCATTGCTGGCCATAAAACCTCAAAATAGGGCTCCATCTTTCCTCGCCTTTCTGTGTAGCAGCTGGCCATAGACAAGTCCCCTGACCTGCCTCGTCTGATCATGGGTCACAGACCGTCCATCCAGCAGGGTCTGCCCCAAACTCAGGAGGAAGGATGCTGCCCAGAGAGGGCAAGAGAATCTGCACAGACAGGCCTTGCTGGTGCCCCTCGGTCTGTTACAGTCACATTTCTAAGGCTGCCTGTTCTTCCTGGACCCTGAGCACAAGGACAGATGGCTGCCCCCAGGTCTTTGGGTCTTCACTTCTGAAGACTCCTGTGTCATGTGAAACTTTGATTATATAACTCTTTATGTTTTTCTCGTGTGAACCTATCTTTTGCTACAGGAGTGTTTGCTGTGACCCTGACAGTGGGTAAGGAGGAGGGTCACATCCTTTCTGCCCTGACTGTTTAAAACAGCCATAATGCCTTTGACAGAAGATTCCTTAGCAAATTCAAGTTCATCCACTCAGTAGAACCTTAAAGAGCTGTTAAAATAGAGCTATGCACAAGAACCCCCAGTTCATACCTGCTATACCTGTTGAGCCAAAAATTGGAAATAACCCAATTGTCCATCGAAGAGTAGAGGAGTAACTGCAGTATGTCCATACCGTGTAATGCTACGCAGTGATTTAAAAAAGGGATAGAAGGGAGTGGCGCCTGTGGCTCAAAGGAGTAGGGCACAGGCCCCACATGCTGGAGGTAGCGGGTTCAAACCCAGCCCCAGCCAAAAACTGTGGAACAAAAAAAAAGAGAGAGAGAGATAGAAGGGCGGCGCCTATAGTTCAGTGAGTAGGGCGCCAGCCCCATATACCGAGGGTGGCGGGTTCAAACTCGGCCCCGGACAAACTGCAACAAAAAACAGCCAGGTGTTGTGGCGGGCGCCTTTAGTCCCAGCTACTTGGGAGGCTGATGCAAGAGAACCACCTAAGCCCAAGAGCTGGAGGTTGCTGTGAGCTGTGACACCACAGCACTCTACTGAGGGTGACGAAATGAGACTCTGTCTCAAAAAAAAAAGGACAGAAGAGAGGACAGGCTCAGCGCCTGTAGCTCAAGCGGCTAGGGCACCGGCCACATACCCTGGAGCTGGCGGGTTCAAGCACAGCCAGGACCTGCCAAATAATGACAACTACAACCAAAAAATAGCCAGGTGTTGTGGCGGACGCCTGGAGTCCCAGCTACTCAGGAGGCTGAGGCATAAGAATCGCTTAAGCCCAAGAGTTTGAGGTTGCTGTGAGCTGTGACGCCAGAGCAGTCTATGGAGGGTGACATAGTGAGACTCTGTCTCAAAAAAAGAAGAGGGGAGAAGCCACTACAAATCACAGCCCCAAAGAACCTCACAAACACGCTGCTGTAAGAGGCAGACTCATGAACCTCACAGACAGTTCTCTGTGGGAGAGACGCTAGAAAAGACAGGTCTGCCGTCCAGTCACAGAAAGCAGATCAGTAGTTTCCTGGGGAGAGGGGAAGGAAGAGAGAGAGACACACAAAAGAACCTTCTGGAAGGATGGAAATGTTCTGTGTCTTGATGGGAGGGTGTTCTGGGTTATATAGTTGTCAAAACTCATCAACCTATGCACTTAAAATGGGTCCATTTTACTGTATATAAATTATATCTTTATGAAGTTTTTATTACTTTATTCCATTCTAATTGTTTTCTGTTTTATTTTATTATTCATTTTATTATTTCATTTTCCTTTATTTTTTATACTTTTTAGAGACAGGGTCTTGCTCTGTTTCCCAGGCTGGAGTGCAGTGGTGCAACCATAGCTCACTGCAGACTCAAACTCCTGGGCTCAGGCCATCCTCCCACCTTCTCCTCCCAGAGTGTTAGAGGTGTGAGTCTACCTCTCCTCTCCGATGGCTCTGCTCCGCTCACCCAGCAAGTTTGGCTGAGTCAAGGGGAGAGCAAGACACTGGGGAAGGGGAAATGAGGCAGCTGGGACTCCAGTATTGCAAAATAGAAGCAAAGTTTATTTAAAGTAAAGAAAGGAAGTATAAAAAAAGAAAAATCAAAAAAAAAAAAAAAGAAAAGAAAAGAAAGAAAGAAAGGAAGTATATGAAAGGCTTCCCCTGGTGAGTGAGAGGAGACACACGTGATACCACTACTTTCACCCCAATTCCTCCTACATTTACCTACAAGAATTCCAAGTGGTTCCCCTTAGGCCTTCAGGTTGTCACATAAATCCAATTTGCTTCAATAATTCTTATCAGTAAGCCAGGTGCGGGGGCTCACGCCTGTAACCCTAGCACTCTGGGAGGCCGAGGTGGTTGGATTGCCTGAGCTCACAGGTTCAAGATCAGCTTGAGCCAAGCGAGAACCCATCTCTAAAAATAGCCTGGCATTGTGGCAGGTGCCTGTAGTCCCAGCTACTTGGGAGGCTGAGGCAAGAGAATCAGGAGGTTGCTGTGAGCTGTGGCACCATGGCATTCTACAAGGGCGACAAAGTGAGACTCTGTCTCAATAACAATAATAATAATAATTCTTATTAGTAATTATTGACTTATATTACTAGTGATGGTATGGTGTGTCTGTTAGTCTTATAATGTTTATGGCAATTATGGTGTGCATGGTTCTGTGCTGGGGATCATTATCTTTGTTCTAGCCGGGGGATCATTCACCAGCTAGAGGTCACACATCACAGGCTAGAAGTCGTATTTTCAGTAATAGCACGTAATAGGTTAACTAGGTCACACCCACCTAAAATTCCTTCCTTCACTTCTGGGTTTTTTCCAACTTTCTTGTCTAGAGATCATAATCTTCATCCTCTCCCACCTCCCTGTAGCCTCTTTTTTTTGAAACAGTCTCACTATGTCACCCTTGGTAGAGTGCTGTGGCGTCACAGTTCACAGCAACCTCAAACTCTTGGGCTTAAGCGATCCTCTTGCCTCAGCCTTCCAAGTAGCTGGGACTACAGGCACCTGCCACAACACCCAGCTATTTTTTGTTGTTGTTGCAATTGTCATTGTTGTTTAGCTGGCCCAGGTGCATGTGGCTGGCCCCGTAACCACTGTGCTACGGGAGCTGAGCCTCCCTGTATCCTCTTTAACCTCCTTTCATCCCTATTCAAAAGTGCTGGGATTACAGATATAAGCCATCATGTCCAGTCCATAAAGTTGATTTTTAAAGAAAGAATGTGTTAGGCAGCGCCTGTGGCTCAGTGGGTAAGGCACCGGGGCCATATACCAAGGGTGGTGGGTTCAAACCCGGCCCCGGCCAAACTGCAACAAAAAAAAAAAGCCAAGTGTTGTTGTGGGCACCTGTATTCCCAGCTACTCGGGAGGCTGAGGCAAGAGAATCGCCTAAGCCCAGGAGCTGAAGGTTGCTGTGAGCTATGCGACGCCACATCACTTTACCGAGCGCAATAAAGAGAGACGCTGTCTCTACAAAAAAATAAAAAAGAAGGAATGTGTTTAAAAAGGAGCCGGAAGTTTCAAAAGAAGGAATTGTAATTCACAATGGCAGAAATTAGAGTAGTGAGACCAGGGAGAAGGGCAGCATTGGGGAGGGGTGTGCAGGACTTTCTAGGGGGCTCAAAATCCGTTTCTTAATCTGGGCAGTGATTACAGGATGCGCACAAAGGTTGATTCGTGGAGCTGTACGTTTAAGATTTGTTCTACCTCAATTTTAAAACATGGTTAGGAGGACCGTGCAACACTATCATCATTTTATTGGGTGTGCCGGAGTCCCAAAGCTTATGTTCTTGATGGCAGGAAAATGCTCAGACTGTAATGTAAAGTGGTTACAAAATAGTACACAAGCCCCAGTGGCAAGCGCGCAAAACAGACCCCTGGGAGACTGGAAGGGAAGAGACTAAAATACTGCCAAACGCCAGGCTGCAGGAGATGGACGTGACTTCCTTCATCTCCACTTCCTCCATTGTTCTACTATATAGTTGTATTTTGATTATAATAAAAGGGGATATAACTTTATAGGAAGTCTTTACCATTTTAATAGGTAAAATTCGGAAATAACCTAAATATCCAACAACAAAGGATCATTTTAAAAATGTATGTGGCACACCCATCTAGCCAAATAGGGAGTGGCTCAGCCCTCTCCCTGAAAAAGTCCAAAGGGACAACCGAAACCATTGTGCTGTTTTTTGAGAATGAAATTTTGTTTTCCCTATATATAAATTTTTTCTTATTTACCTGGGTGATGGCCAACAAGCCCGAGTTATTACCACAGTTAGAAGGGAGGGGACCGGGCGGGGGGAGATGGTACATCTTGCCCCCTGGACTTCTCCATAACTGCCCTGCCGACCCCTCATTCCCCACCTGTCCCCCCCACACACACACACACTGCTTTGGAAACGCTACCTGATCCGCCCGGCCATGCAGGGAGGCAGGGAGAAAGGCTAGGGCAGGGATGACACCGGGGGCGTTGTGGCAGGGAGGAAGCAGGGAGCGCGACAAATGATCGCTGTGTGACCTTGGGGAGTTGCTGCCCATCTCTGGCTTGGGTTTCCTCCGAGGAAAAGGGGTCCAACAGTCGGCAGGCGGACAGAGCGGTCAGCGCCTGCGAGGGCCGGGCGGGGTGGGACGAGCCCATTCCCCGGCGGCCCGTCCCCGCAACAGAGATCCGGGCCGGGACCGCACGCGGCGGCCGCGCCCGGGGAAGCCCGGGCCGCATCCGAACAGCAGAACAGCGAGCGGCCGTCCCATTGGCGGACTCGGCTCCGCAGGGCCGCCCCGTAGCCAATCGAAGCCGAGGGGCGGAGCCTCGTCCGGGGTCTGGACCGGCTGCCGGCAGGGCGGATGCTGCCGCCGCTCCCGGCTGCGCCTGCTCCGCTCGCCTGGGAGAACCTGCCATGCAGCAGCCCCTGCTGGGAGCCGAGGGCCTGGACTATGACACCTTCCCCGAGGAGCCGCCCCCGTCCCCAGGGGAGAGGGCGCGTGTCGGGTGAGAGTCGTTGGGCTTCGGGGACAAGGGTGGGTGCTGGGGATGGCCCTGCTCCCTTCCAGCGGGTGGCTGACTCCGGGCCTGGAGTTCCTCTGACCTTCAGTGAGTGGCCATCAAGGGGTCCTCGGGCTCTCTCCTGCCCCGGACACTCTAGTCACTAGATACCCCTTAGGAAAGGGATGACCCAAAGGAGTACTGGGCCTAGTCCCCCATTGGCATAGACTAGGAGACTGGGGCCCAGAGAGGGTGAGGAGCTGGCCTAAGGTCACACAGCAGGTCTTCAGCTGCAGAATGGGAGGCAGAACCCAAGTCTCCTCTCCTGGAGTAAAGGGCCTCAGCACCAATGTCTCCACCACAGCCATGGACTAATGCCCCAAGAATTTCCAGAGGTGGTTTGTGCTCAGGTCCTGGGGGACAGGGAGTGGGATGCCAATCTGAGTGGCTCTGGCCTTCCAGTGCTGCCCACTGAGGGTGGCCACTGGCTGAGGAAAGGCAGCAGTTTGGGAGAAGGGACTCAAAGACCCTGGTCCTTTGGTCCACTATCATCACCAGGGCCTTGCAGAACAAAAGGGTGTTCCTGGCCACTTTTGCTGCTGTGCTGGGCAATTTCAGCTTTGGGTACGCCCTGGTCTACACATCCCCTGTCATCCCAGCCCTGGAGCACTCTTTGGATCCGGACCTGCATCTGACCAAAAGCCAGGCATCCTGGTTTGGGGTAAGGACCAAGTTCTGAGCTGGAGAGGGTTACAGGAGCTAGTTCCCACTGACCTCTGTCCCTAGCTAGGACCTCCCAAAAGCTCTGCCCTGAGACGTCCCCTCCAGGGCCCTGGCACCCCTTCCCCCACCTACTCCAGGCTGCCGGGGCTGTGGGTGAGGCCAGATTGCTTTGATGAGGAAGTGAAAGCCGGTGGAGACAGCGTGGGAAGAAGTGTGGGGAGCAGCACCCTCAGGTCTCCCCCAGGCCCCTACACCCCAGCCTGGCTGCCACAACAGCACAGAAACCTCCCTGGAGGGGAAAGGGATGGGCTTCAGGTGCCACTCGGAAGAGGACTGTCTCAGACAGATTGTGGGCTAATGGAGAGGAAGACCCTAAGAGGTCCAGATTTCTGAAATTTCTAATTCAACTTTAGAATTCCAACATAGTAGCTAAGACAACAACAGCCAAGCTTTACTGGGCACCAAGCATGTGCCCATGAGTGACTCCCAGGCCCAACTTCCATGAGGGAGGAACTATCACTCTCCCCATAATACAGCTGAGGAAACTGAGGCTGTGACAGGCCTAGCAATGCACCCAAATCCTACTGCTAGTTAGTAGCAGAGTCTAAACTGGATCCTGGTTATTTGCCCTTCAGGGAATTTAAGAACCTTCAAATATTAAAGTCCTAAAGCCTTCAAATCACAGAATTCTCCAACATTAAAATATTAGACATTTAAACATCAAGCTGGACAGAACCACTGTGGATACGTGGTGCCACCTCCTTCCTAGAGCAGAATTCCCCATTCTGACGTCCCTAACAAATGGTTGTCCAAATATTGCTTTTGCTCCTCGGGAGACAGGAAGCTCACTACCATTACTGGCCTGAGTTCCAGACAGGCTCTGGGGTAAGCCTGGGAAAGAGCTGTCTCTAGACTCTAAGAGGTGGGGGTGCTCAGTGCCCAGGCACATGTCTGAGCAACCCCATATCTCTGCAGTCTGTGTTTACCTTGGGAGCAGCAGCCGGGGGCCTCAGTGCCATGGTCCTCAATGACTTCCTGGGCCGGAAGCTCAGCATCATGTTCTCAGCTGTACCCTCTGCGGCCGGCTACGCGCTCATGGCAGGTGCCCATGGCCTCTGGATGCTGCTGCTGGGGAGGATGTTGACGGGCTTCGCTGGGGGGCTGACAGCTGCTTGCATCCCGGTAAGGCCAGGACCTCCCAGCCAGGCCCCCACTGCCTTCTGGCCTCCATGCCTCTGGTCAGTGAGAATGCTTGCCTTCCCCTTCCCCTGAGCCTCAGCTCACCCTCACCAGGGCACTTAATTTTGGGGAAATTGTCCCCATATCCCCACTCTGGACTCTCCAAACTTCCTACTCCATTTCTCGGCCATGGGCAGATACGTTGCTCAATTGGAGAAAACCCTCATTGAGCAATGGCAATGGCTAGGAAAGGGGAGTCCTGCCCCATGCTCCACCGTGGAAGGGTGGGGCCTTATTTTACCCAAGGCTCCACACATGCCCAGCTTTTGAACTCCAGCTTTCTTCTCTGGCCTGGCAAGCCCACAGCAGGACAGAGATCACTGGGAGGAATGAGCTCGCCTGCTCGGCCCCATGCTACCCATCTCAGTGCTGAGTACTTCTGCTCACTTTACAGTTAGGGGAACTGAAGCCAGAGGGAGGTGAGGCAGGCTGCCGAGGTCATGCAGTGAGTCATGATCAGGATAAACCCCAACAGAACCCCCCCCCTTGCCATGGTTCACAGGGGCCCCTTCTCCTGTCTCAGCCAGGCCCAGGAACCTGCATTCTCACCAAAGCTGGGAGGGGGTGGTGTGTCTTGCAGGTGTATGTGTCTGAGATCGCACCCCCAGCTGTTCGTGGGGCCCTGGGGGCCACACCCCAGCTCATGGCAGTGTTTGGATCCCTGTCCCTCTACGCCCTTGGTAAGTATCACCCGGCACCTCCCCTGTGCCGGCTCTGGGGAATAGGGGTGCCACTGAGGCAGACATGGTTGCAGAGGGAAGGACAGGCCCAGAGCAGGCCCTGGGCTGGGAGGCCTGGCTTCTCCACCCCACTCAGCCGTCCCTGTTCCTGTGCACCCCCAGATAGTTGCCCACCTTCTCTAGTGACAGGCCCGGTCCCTCACTGGCCAGGAGCACCTCCCCTGACCAGCAGTCCTCAGACTACCTTTTAGCAGCAGAAGCCTCCACCAAACAGGAGCTCAGCTGGGAATTGAATTCCCAGGAGAACAGAGATGGGAGTGCAGCTGCGGGGGTTGAGGTGGGGTCAGGCTTTGAGGTAGAGGCCCAGGCCCTTCCCTGCTATGCCTATGCCCCGCCAGCCTGTTGTGGCCCTTAAGACCCTCTAAGATAAGGACCTCTATGTGCCAGGGGTGGGCAACCCAGGTAGGCTCCTAGACAACGTAGTCCTTGGACTAGACCTTGAAGGGGAACAAGTAAGGTTACTTGGGGCTCTGCCTGGCCTGAACTCAACCCCTCTGTCCCCAGGCCTCCTGCTGCCGTGGCGCTGGCTGGCTGTGGCGGGAGAGGTGCCCGTGCTCACCATGATCCTGCTGCTCAGCGTCATGCCCAACTCACCACGCTTCCTGCTCTCACGGGGCAGGGACGAGGAGGCGCTGCGGGCGCTGGCCTGGCTGCGCGGCACCGACGCTGGCGTCCAGTGGGAGTTCCAGCAGATCCAGGACAACGTCCAGAGACAGGTGCAGGAGGGACAGGGTGCCCAGGTCCACAGGCGCACCTCAGGACCCCAACCCCATGTGGCCCTAGCCAATGCTAGGCCTCTCTGAGCCTTGGTTGCTCTCTCTGGAAAACAAGGAGACTGGTAGTTCCCACTAGTCCAAGAGCCTGGGGCAGGTGGCAGTTGGGGCCTGTCTCCAGAGCCAGGCTGCCTAATGGGGTCCTTCTATCCTGGGGGAAGAAAGGAGTGGCCTCCCAACTAGCCCCAGGCTGCCCAGGGTGGGACGGCACCTGTGAAAGAGGGTGGCACAGCCCCTCAGCAGCAGCCTCATGTTTCCAGAGCAGCCACATGTCATGGGCTGAGGCCCGGGACCCACACGTGTACCGGCCAATCGTCATCACTTTGCTGATGCGCCTCCTGCAGCAGCTGACGGGCATCACCCCAATCTTGGTCTACCTGCAGCCCATCTTCAACAGCACCGCTGTCCTGCTGGTGAGTCTGCCTGCAGCGCATGCACATGAAGTCCCACAGTGGCAAGTGCAGCCCTGACTAGGCACCTGCTCTGTGCCCAGTGACAGGGAGATAGCAGATCTGAGATCTATGCCTGGTACTCAGAGTCTCTGTGCCGTGCATATGTTCTCACAATGTTTTTAAGGAAAGCTTAAATGTTTTAAAATAAAATACACAGGACTGGCTCGGCGCCCATAGCACAGTGGTTGTGGTGCTGGCCACATGCTGGTGGTTTGAACCCGGTCCAGGCCAGCTAAGCAACAATGTAACTGCAACAAAAAATAGCCAGGCATTGTGGTGGATGCCTGTAATCCCAGCTACTTGGGAGGCTGAGGCAAGAGAATCGCTTAAGCCCAAAAGTTTGAGGTTGCTGTGAGCTGTGACGCCACAGCACTCTACCGAGGGCAACACAGTGAGACTCTGTCTCAAAAAATAAAAATAAAAAAATACACAGGACTACAGAGGAAACCAGGTTATAGAAATGTGGACCCCTTGTGACCGTGGGCCCCAGGTTCAGAGTCCCCTGTGGTTCTGCCCTTGACAAGAAGTCACTTCCCCCTTTGAACGCCAGCTTTCTTCTCTGCAAAGCAGAGATAGCAGCCTGGCCCCCCCGGCTGTGCTGAGCTCCAGCCAAGAGATGTGAAGATTAGTAACAGCACAACTAACGAGTCATTGTCACGCCTGAATTCTGTGCTTGTTGGGCACAGTGGTGGGCACAGCACACACAGACATGCCCCTGCCCGGGAGGCCCTATCGTCTAGAGCAGGTGCGCAAAGGTGCCCAGCACCTCAGGGACCTAAGACAGCCGTGACCAGGGCTGGGGACCTGAGCACCCTACAGCACACTGGGGACGGGATGGGACCTGGCGGGGGCACAGGAACAGCTGGCAGGGTCGTCAGCCCTGGTGGCC
The DNA here is from genome assembly GCA_963574655.1 of Perodicticus potto. NCBI lineage: Eukaryota > Metazoa > Chordata > Mammalia > Primates > Lorisidae > Perodicticus > Perodicticus potto. Next base: position 19,527 of record CAUYRH010173231.1, read on the forward strand.
TCCCTCCCTCCAGCCCCCCCAGGATGACGCAGCCATCGTAGGAGCAGTGAGGCTCCTGTCTGTGCTGATCGCTGCCCTCACCATGGACCTTGCCGGCCGCAAGGTCCTGCTCTTCATCTCAGGTGAGCACCCTGCCCCAGTACCCCAGTGGCTGGGAGCTCCGGGGTCTGCCTCCTCAACACAGGCCTGACACAGGCCAGCAGCTCCAGAAAGGTGCCAGGTGCCAAGGGCTCTGCAAAAGGAGCTCCCAGGGAAGTGGCCAGCTCAGAGGGTCCTGGCCCCATGAGGGCCACCTGTCTATCCACAGCAGCCATCATGTTCGCTGCCAACCTGACATTGGGGCTGTACGTCCAATTTGGTCCAAGGCCTCTGACCCCCAACAGCACCATGGGTCTTGAGAACATGTCGGTAGGAGGCCCAGAGCAGCCCTTGGCCACACCAGTCGGCGGCCTCACCCTGGTGCCCCTCCTAGCCACCATGCTGTTCATAATGGGTAGGTGAAGTGGCCCCCCCAGGGGGGCTGCCTTGTGCATGAGTATGGGTGACAAGCACAGGGGAGACTGAGGAGGGGGCCTCAGCAGTTCAGTGGAGACACATAGCCCTCCCCTGCCCTTGGTGGGACTGAGCTGCCCCTTCCCTCTCCTGAACAGGATACGCCATGGGTTGGGGGCCCATCACCTGGCTGCTCATGTCCGAAATCCTGCCCCTTCGTGCCCGAGGCATGGCCTCGGGGCTGTGTGTGCTGGTCAGCTGGCTCACCGCCTTTGTCCTCACAAAGTCCTTCCTACTGGTGGTGGTAAGTGCTTCTCCTGGGGACCTGGGGACCCTAAGGCCCTCTCCAGCTAGTCAGGGGCCCCTGCTTGGGATCAGGGCTGTGCTGAGGGCTTGTTAGGCCATCAGACCCTCACCTGTCAACATGGAGGACAGAAGGGTCAAGTGACGACCTGGCAATGGCTCCTTTACAGGAAGCAGGAAGGAGCTTGGGAAACTGTTCTAAGAAGTCAGGATAGGACACAGCCCTCTGTCAGGAACTCATTTCCCTCACGTTCCAGGGGCTGGGTGGCAGGGGCATGCTCCCCTACCCACACACCTCCAGTTAAAACCACCAGGCCCTGAGACCAGCCAAAAGCTGAGAGTCCCAGTTGCAGTTTCCCACTCAGGCCAGACAGCGGGCCCAGCTGGCCCTTGGTGGCAGCCTCCTGCTGGCTAGAGCAAGGAGTTGCTGAGACTCCTCAAAAGCTGAGCTCCAGGGGAGGTGTCTGAGCTAAGTCTGTGCTCAGAGGGCCCCAGGGCAGGCAGGGAGTCCTAAGCAGCCCCAGAACAAAGTCAAGGCCCCCAAGGCCACGCTGAAACATTTGAGTTTTTCTAGGAGGCAGTGGGGAGCCCTGGGAGGTCTCCTGGCAGGGTAAGGACCAGATGAAGCTCCCACACATTTGGCCAATGCCAACAGGGGTCTTGCACTTGTCCCGGGGTGGGGGGACTGGGGCTTTCTCCTGTGTGACTCAGTACCTGCTCTGCCCCCCAGGGTGCTTTTGGACTTCAGGTGCCTTTCTTCTTCTTTGCGGCCATCTGTGTGGTGAACCTGGTGTTCACGGGCTGCTGCGTGCCTGAGACCCAGGGCCGGTCGCTGGAGCAGATAGAATCATTCTTCCATGCCAGGAGGAGGTCTTCCCTGCACTAGGACCTTTCCTTACCAACCCTCTGGGCAGCCAGGCCTTGGTATTGGCTGAAACCTGTACCTTGGGACAGGAGGCAGCAGCTGCCAGCCAGAACACAGGAGGACCAGCCAGAGTGGGACAGGTCCCCCTAGGACATGCTTCTTGGCACCAGACAGGCAGCACCACGGTCTAGCCCCAGCTCAGGAGAGGTGGCAGCCATGGGCCAAGGAGAGCACAGCCCAGGACCCGGCCCTGCTGAGCAAGCTCAGGCCTATTCCTTACTCATGTGACAAGGACACTACCTGCAGAAGGCTGCAGTGAGGACAGAGACAACAGGGCCAGAAAAAGCAATGTAACCCACCATCAAGCATCTTGTCCATGGGCAGAAAACAGGGCCCTACACCCACAGGAGTCTGTGGACACCACAGGAATATTCCGGACTTAAAAGCCAGCACAGGACCCAGTCCGGCCTTGTCCTTCTGCCCCAGCCCAACCTCTAGGGACAGGGTCTCCTGTCTGCAGACTGTGTTTACCTTATTTATAAAAATAAAGAAACCAGGCCTATGGCCCTAGAGAAGAAGTGGGGTCTGCTCCCTCACACCAGCAGCCAGGGTAGACCACAGCTCTCAATCTTGTTCACCATAGCCCACTGCCCTGGGCAGGCCCCTCCATGTTGCCACCCACAACTTAACCACCGTGGACCAAAGGGAAAGACGGGGTGGGGAGGAGGGGCGCATCCCAGCCAGGGATCAGCCCTTTTAATGCTCCAGTTCTACCCAGTTGAGTAACCTTGGGCATGTCACTTTCCTTGTTTGAGATGCTATGAGCAGGCTCAGGACAGCACCCGTTATTTCCTGGGCAGTGGTCCTGCTCAGCTGGGGACATCCCCACCACTCCAAACGCAGGGCCCCAAGGCAGGACACACAGGCAGCAGGAGAGCAAGCTCGCCAACTCCAGCCTTTATTGCTCAAGTGCACGCTGGACAGGAGCAGACTGGGGCATCACAGCACAATCCAGATGGCCACATGGGGACACACCTGGCAAGGCAGGGTCTCCAGACAGTGCTCCCCAGTGAGACGGGGCACCAGCTCCAGGACTCCACAGCTCCAGACTCACTGGGAACAAAGGGCAAGTGACCTATCCCATCCAGCCTGTGACAAAGGGCCCACCCAACTCTGCACCCAACCCTACACAGGGCCTGCCCAGCACCCTCCCAGTTTCCCACTAGGCACAGGTGTGGCCTTCCTGACACACAGCCAACCCCTCCTGCTGCCGCCACCAGTGATGCTCCCTCCACAGAGGCCAGAGGGACCAAGAGTCCCACTACTCGGGTGAGAGTGAGCAGAGGGGCAGGCAGGGCCTCGCCCCACCTGGGAGGTAGATGGGTCTTATCACTGCACACAAGAGAAGGCAGGCAGGCACGTACACGCACACACACATGCATACACACACACACACAGCCCTTTGAGTCCGGCACTGGCCGAGGAACCCTGAAAGCACACATCCCAGGAAGCAGGCCATACTGTAGTAACTCCCCTGCCACCCTGGGGCTTGCCTGGTCAGACTCCCCACGGGGCTGCTGGTGACCCTGGGGCCCACTGACAAGTCTGCAGGGCAGTAATGAACAGAGCCCAAGAGCCCCTCTCCCAAGCCCTGACCTTAAACACGTCAGGTCCTGGGAGACAACCCCGGCACAGTGTGGGGCTGGTGCCTCCTCAGTAAGACCCAGCCCCTGAGCTGCAGGAGCCGGGGGCCCAGGGAAGAGGGAAGGCTGGGGGCTCTCTACCCAGCCCTGCAGGGCTCACAGGGCCAGCCCAGCCATTGGAAAGACCGCAGGCTAAGGCCACAGGGCAGAAGGAAGATGGGGACCCATTTCCCAGGTATCACCTTTCCCCATACAGGCTTTACTTCTGGTGGTCTGGCACGCAGGGCAGCAAGGAACAGCTCTCTAGGGTGGGGGTGACTCTGGCCTCTGCCTGACTCTGAGAAGGCAGAAGTTCCCTGTGGGAAGGGTTTGGGGGCAGGTGGCAAGAGTACCTGAGGTGGAGGCTTGGCCACAGCTGAGTGATGGGAGGGCCTGCTCTCCCCACTTCCTTAGCACCAAGGCCTGGAGGAGGCAGAACCTAGGGGCCCAAGCCAGGGAACACTCCCACCCAGCTCTCACTGCCGAGGCTGCTGTTCAGAGTACGGAGGTGCATCCTGGGAGCACTGTGGGTTCCCAAAGAGGATGGAGTGGCAGCGGGGCCATGCTCCAGGTGGCAATAGGAGGCTGCAGGCAGTACTGGATAGCATCGGGGCACTGCCCTGCCATCCTGGGTCCTAGGGCCACTACCTGCTGGAATAGTTGGGGGTGGCTCCCTCTGCTCAGTGCCCAGCCAAAAGAGCCCAAAGCCAGGGGCCCCGTTGGATGTGGTCTGCTCCAGGCCTAGGTGGACCACTAGTGGCCTTCCAATGGTGTCTAGTCTGCAGAGCCACCCAGCAGAGGAGTGGGGCCACGTGAGTGCCCACGCAAAGCTGCCACAGTCTGCTCAGTTCTGCTCCAGTCCTGCAGCCCGGGCCCAGCAGCAGCAGAGGGGAGAAAGGGCAGACAGAGGACTCCAGACGTGGGGACAGGGCAGAGGGGCCGACAGTCCAGGCGTCACCTAGACGGCTCAAACAGAACAGGGCCGCAGGCAGGGGGAGGCCTTCCTGACCCACGTCACAGATCCCCCTCCAGGTTCTTCTCCTCATCCGCCTGCTGCCTCTGCTGCTTGATCCTGGCATAGGAGATCGCGTCGCCCCTGGGGAGAGAGCAGGGCAACGTCATATGGTGCAGGGGCCTGGGGCCCTACTGCCCAGTTCCTGGCCCATGTCCCAGGTGTGACCCACAGGCATTCTGATTTCCTCAGTGACAACTGCTGGGGTGGCAGGGGCCTGTGCCATTGCCTGAGTGGCACAGGCTGACTGGAAAGGTAGGCTGAGGAGGAACCAGCCTCTGTTGGGGCTGTACAGCAGAGAGGGTGGCAGCTGACCATGATGCCCAGTGCAGGCTCCAGGCAGGAAGGGATTCTTACCAGCTCACATTCAGTCATAGGCCGTGATAGGGCAAGACTGGGCCACCCAGAAGTCTGGAATTCTCGTGCCTTCCTCCCCTAGAGCTGAGTACCCTGGAGGCACTGATGAACGCCTCTGTGCCTGGTCTACCACTGGGCAAAACGGGGCCTCTCAGGCCTTCCTCACACAGAAACTTCAGGGGCACGAAGGGAAGTCCCACCCTGGGCCGGGACCTGCAGACGCACTTTTTGCCCAGAGCAGAGAGTCCGTACAGCACCCCTGTGGCAAAAGCGATGGTGTTGCCCAGCAGCGTGGTCAGGGTGAGGCTGATGATAACAGGCATGATGGCCATCCTGAGGGAGGAAGAGAAGTCACGGAGGTGCTCCTGCCACAATCGTCCTAGGCCCCCCAATTTACCCTGTCCCCTCTCAGCCAGCCAGTTGACTGATCCTCCAAATCAGTCAACTGGCTGTCTGACCCTCCAACTGGGACACAGGCTCACAGCTGGGAGTCGGAAAGTCCTCAGATACCCCTGAACTATAAGCAAGGCTTGGTGATCCCCTGTAAAGAGGGCTCTAACCTTGACCCTGGAAAGCCACGGTAACGATGCCTAGAACACCACCAGTGCTAATAAGTGCTCTGACCAGTACAGTGACACCAGGCACGCCCCAGCCAGCAAGGTCCCCAAAAGTAAAACACATGGAATGCGGGTCCCCTTCCTGCCAGGGTCATGTGCAGCTGGGGGTTGGCAGCAGCGCAGGACTGTCCAGCTGCGCTACCTTTTGGTGCCACCTGATGGCAGCACCCACTCAGGCTTAAACACCCTCAGGGCGAGAATTTCCAGACCAGCAGCTCTTCCTGGGCTAACTGAGCCAGGAAAATCCTGGTGGCCTGAAGACCAGGACTGTCTCGTCACTTCCCTAGAGGAGGCTGCCTGCACAGGAGGACAGGACTCACAGCCAATTGCATTGACCTGAATTTCCATTCTTTTATTTTTTATTTTATTTTATTTTATTTTATTTTCTGAATTTCCATTCTTGTGGGACCTGTGGTCATGAGATTTTTCTGTAGCTAAAAATTTCAAGGCTGGGCATGGTGGCACTCCCCTGTAATGTTTGTACTTTACAAGGTAGAGGTGGAGATCCCTTAAGGCCAGGAGTTCCAGACCAGCCTGAGCAACACTAGAAAAATTAGCAGGTGTAGTGGCACACACCTGTAGTCTCAGTACTTGAAAAGCTGAGGAAGGAGATTTCTTTAGGACCAGAAGTTTGAGGTTGCTGTGAGCTATGACTATACCACTATACTCTAGCCTGGCGATAAAGCAACACCCTGTCTCAAAAAAAGTTTTTTTTAGGCCTGGCACAGTGGCTCTTGCCTGTAATCCTAGCACACTGGGAGGCCAAGGCAGGTGCATTGCTTGAGCTCAGGAGTTCGAGACCAGCCAGAGCAAGGGCGAGATCCCATCTCTTTAAAAAATGAAAAAATAGGGGCAGTGCCTGTGGCTCAGTGAGTAGGGCACCAGCCCCATATACCAAAGGTGGCGGGTTCAAACCCAGCCCCACCGAACTGCAACAAAAAAATAGCCAGGCATTGTGGCGGGAGCCTGTAGTCCCAGCTACTCGGGAGGCTGAGGCAAGAGAATCACCTAAGCCCAGGAGCTGGAGGTTGCAGTGAGCTGTGTGATGCCACAGCACTCTACTGAGGGTGATAAAGTGAGACTCTGTCTCTAAAAAAAAAAGAAAGAAAGAAGGAAAGAAAGAAAGAAAAAACATAGCCAAGTGTTGTAGTGGGCGCCAGTAGTCCTAGAGCCCACAAGTTTGAGGGTGCCGTGGGCTATGACTTCATGGAACTGTACTGAGGGGAACAAAGTGAAACTGTCTAAAAAAAAAATTTTTTTTCCAAAAATAATAATAGAAATTAGAAAGAAAAAGAAAAGACCATAGGAGATAAAGCTCTCTTACACTATTAAATTGGAAGTAATCAGTCCACACCCCTGCCCACATACGATAGTAAAACTCAGTGGAAACCAAGCAAGTGCCGGGGGAGGAGGGAATGGGTAAATTCACACCTAACAGGTACAATGACCCAATCTGGACAACGGGCACACTTGTAACCATGACTCAAACTGCACAAAAGCAATTCACATAATCAAAACATCTGTATTCCCATAATATTCTGGGGGAAAAAAAACAACCTTCTGACAAGACAAAATTAAAAGCAAACCAGGCACAGTGGTTCACACCTGTAACCTCAGCATTTTGAATGGCCAAGGCAGCAGGCAGCAAGGCAGAATCACTTGCACAGGAGTTTAAGACCAGCCTAGATAACATAGCAAGATCCCATCTCTACAAAAAATAAGAAAAACTAGCTAGATGAGGTAACACGCACCTATACTCCCAGCTACTAGGGACAGTGAGGCATGTGGATCATTTGAGCCCAGGAGCTTGCAGTGAGCTATGACTGCACCTCTGCACTCCAGCCTAGGGGGCAGAGTGAGACCCTATCGCTTAAAAAAAAAAAGGGGGGGGGGGCAAACAACAAACTGGAAATATATCTGCAGCAAATATAACAAAAGATTATAAAATCTTTAATATAGAAAACACACATATCTTGCTAAGATTCCAGTAGGTTAAAAAGCAAAAGCTTTTCAAATAAAAAAGTGCCATTAGAACATATGGGAAAATATTTTACCTTTTAGGTAACAAAGGAATAAATACATTTGTGAAAATGGTACACAGCACTGGGTAGGGACCAGGGAAGAAGCACAATGACCTCTTTGGAAAGTATTTTAGTCACAGATCTTAAAATATTTTCAGTGAGCATAACATATTTTTTGACCATGTAATTTCATACCTAGAAATAAATTTTAAGGAAATCACAAACACAGAAAAAGTTTTAACTGAGGGATGTTCACCGCAGATTAACTGACACTGTGGTGAGCAAATTGAGAAAAGCAGGACATATCTACAGAATAAAGGTTCCTGTCAGCAAAAGTAAGGCTTCATTATGCTAAGTGAAAACAGCAAGATACAAACTTATTTATAACTGAAAAACAGGCTTTAAAAACAAACTCCTAAAGGCAGGAGAGATCAACAGGACATCAGCAGGTCAACAGGCAGTGGGGCTTTGAGTAATATTTTTCTGTTTTCCAAGTAACTTTTAATGAACATGTATTACTGTAGCATTGTTAAAATGGTGTTTTAAAAACCCAAAGGACAAGCTGGTGCATGTAGATCGGGGCTCTGTGACTGTGTATTCCTTCATGTCTCTGCAAAACACCAGCAGAACTGAGCACGCATCTTGTGCTCTTAGTGTCACAACTATTCTCTACAAAGGCAAAGAAAACTTTAGTTTGTATTTATTTCTAAAGATGATATAAAAAACGGTAACAAATATTGCTGCTGTTGCCAGCCTCCTATGCCACTAAGCATTATTCTAGGAACTTCTGTTTTTTTGAGACAGACTCACTCTGTCATCCCAACTAGAGTACAGTGGCATCATCACAGCTCACAGCAACCTCAAACTCCTGGGCTCAAGCAATCCTCTTGCCTCAGCCTCCCAAGTAGCTGGAGCTATAGACACAGGCCACGGCACCCATTTAATTTTTCTTTTTGGGAGACAGTGTCCTACTCTGGCTCAGGCTGGTCTCAAACTCCTGAGCTTAAGAGATCCTCCCAGCCTGGCCTCCCAGAGTGCTGGGATCACAGGCATCAGCCACTGCACCCAGTCTGTGCATTAAACTTACCCTGAAATTAGTTCAATCTTGTGACTCATGGATGAAGTGCTACATGTTGATTTTGTTGCTAAGACAATTTTTTGAAGGTATGTTTAGAAAACAATAACGTTCTCTACTCTGCAACTTGGTTTTCCCTTTCATGACAGGTAACCAGATGGACCACAATCTCTGGAAAGGCTGCACAGAAACACATCATACAGCCCTGCCATAATGTTTAACCATGCCCAATCGATAGACCAAACTTCCAAATGTTTCCCATTTTTCTCTACGCATGTAACACTGCAATTCATGCCCATGTACTGCTGAGCTCTTCTGATCCCAGCACAGCCACCCCCAGGTGTAGAACTGCAACTCACACTCTTAGCAGTTGTCACCAAATGACTGCAAAAGGCCACGGCAGTTTAAACCTCTACAGAAAGGAAAGGAACACACCTGCTCCCTGCCCACCCTCCCTGATACCCTCACCATAAGCATGGTTTTGGGGAAGTGTGCCTGCCCAGCAGTCCCTCACCCGCAGTAGAAGACAGCCTTCTGCCAGGACTGTAGCCGGTCCGCCTTCTCCGCCACAGTGTTTGCAAACTCGACGAACTGGCAGCAGAAGGGCGCCTCACACAGCAACAGGATGAAGGCATTCATGCTGCAGAGGCATGGCGAGAGAGCAACTGAGAATCTAGGGGAGTAGGGCAGCCTCCTCCCTCCCGGGCCCCTCCTCCTCCAAAAGCAGAGACTGAACGCTTCACCTGTCCCCAGAGACTCTGCACACCTGTCTCCTCAACTCAGCTGAACACTCCCAAAGGGCAGAGCCTGAGTTTCTGCTTCCTTTAGCCTCCCCTTCTGTTAGATGGAGGAAAGAAGACTCCCCACCTGGTGGTGTGCTAAGCCTGCATTGAGTTTGAGTTCAGTAGTCTCAGCTCTGCTGGTTATCAATATTAGGGCCACCAACATCGCCATTAGCACTTGAAGGCTGTCCCCGCCAGGAGAGGCATGGAGCCAGAACCAGCTAGTCCACTGAGGGCTGCCGCGAGGTAATGCAGACACAAGCAGCCCTCGGTAAGCCCGTGCTGGGGAGGAAGGAACTCACAGCTCCTCCGCCCAGCTCCTGTGCAGGGCTGGGACTGCTACACCACTGTGATTGAAGCTGTCTGCTCTAAGACTGTTTGTGTTCTCTATGGGATGGGGGTTAATAGTTACTGACACTGAGCCCATAAACACACCAGGCCCTTCCATCTGTCCAGGCCTGGGAAAAAGGGTCTGTTTTTACCCCTGTTCAGCAGGACAAAGGTCAGAGCACCTAAGAGCCCACCGAGATCTGAGCAGGTACACCAGGCCTCCAAATGCGCTCTCTCTCCGTCTGGCCAGGCAGTCTCAGACTCCCCGGCAGCCAGAAGTCCAGCTGGAGCCTCTGACCAGCACAGATTTGAGGACCCCAACCACGACAAGCCCAAGTCCCTCTACTGGCCTGAGGTCCCTGAGGGTGTGAGCTGCATCTTGTCATCTTGTCAACCTCTGCGCCCCCTAAGGACAATAGCCCTCAAGGATACTAGCAAATGCTTGCACACCTCAGGGGGTCCCTTTCAGCCACAGCAGTGCTGTCCTGTCCTTACATACCTTCCCTCCTGATGGGATGGAGCTATCCCCGCAGGAGGTACCCACAGAACAGACATGAGGTGTGCTGACTGCTGGGTCCCTGCCAACCCTGACCTCAGAGAGTCTCCCAGCTCCTTTGGGATGGCTCTGACCTTCGAAGCCAGTCCCCAGCCAGTCCCAATGGCAGGTCTCCCACACCACTGCCCTGGGAGCTCCCAGAGGGCAAAGGCCTGTTGCAGCGGACTGGTGTCCACACATGGGACTCAGCAGACACTCAATGTCTGTGGTCTCAGTCTTCACTTAATAAAGGCCTGGGGAGCGTTCCCCTGGCCCTGACCCCCCATGAGGAAACCTAGGCAAGGGGGGTACTGTGAAGAAAGAGACACACACCTCAGTCAGAAACCCACAAGTCCCAGACCCCTGCAGGGCAGGACAGCCACGTGTTACTCACATCATCCACACGCCAGCTGCAATGTTCAGAGGGTGGATAGTGATGCAGCTGATGAGGCCAGAGATCCCGCAGGCTTGAAAGCAAGAGACAAGGTGGGTATGAGCTGGAAGGAAGGGCAAAGACCCACGGGGAAGGCTGCCAGGGAGGTAGCCTGAGAAATCTGAGTACCCTTTTGGGCCCTCAGCACTTGGTTCTCCTCACAGCACCCAGAGGCCCCGTCATCTAAGATAGGTGAGGCAACATAACTGCCCACAGGTAAGGACAGGACTCAGGTGAGGTGACAGGCCCCAGGCCTCAAGGCAGTGACAAGACTGCAAATGGCTCTTGAAGCTCAGGATGTCTCGCCCTCCCTCCATTCCGGGGCATGGAGGGGCCTCTGACCCCAGCCACATGATACCCACTCAAAGGGAGGTTAGGATTAAAGAGAGAATGTCTTCTCACAATGACTCAGTCCTCAGTAAGTGCCACATGTCACCCCTCACAGGGCTGACCACACAAGAAATCCTTTGACTCAGAAAACATGGCTTAGATTTTGGCTGGAACAAGGGGAGCCTCTCTTGAAACAGAGATTGGAAACAGGTAAGAGCAAGTGACCTTGAGCACACTCTCATCTTTCTAGGCCAAGTTCTGCACTGCTGAAATACCAATGGGCCCCGAAGGAGATGTGTCTCCAGATCGCGGCTTCTCTGACACCCAAAATGTATACCTTGGCCTTCCTCCTCTCCCAACCACACCCCCTCCACCTCCAGCCTGTAGCCAGTTTCAGGAGAATCCCAGTGGCCTGTGAGGCAGTTCCAGGAGCTGTAGGGGTGGAAAGCTGGACCCTCCAAGGCAGCAATTAGCAACCAGGTCATTAAAGTTGCAGCAGCTCCTCTACACTGGCACCTGATCCTTTGACACAGGTCTGGAATTCTGCTGTTTTCCATTTTCCTGTGTAACCCTATGCGGGCAGCCGGTGACAGTAGGAAACCAGTTGCAGTGAACCCAGACTGCAGTAGACTGCCTTCGTGCGCCCCCAAAGTCTCCTTCTAAAAGGAAGGACTCAAGGGTAGCACCTAGCCTCAGCACATCCTGAGGAACGTTTGTCTTCAGATAGCACCGGACACATGGGAGACCATCTTGCCCTGGCACAGAGTCCAAAGGACAGCAGGGCTTCTCCCTGCTGGGCAGCTCTGCCTGGCCTCACCTGACAGCGCTCTGTGCTGACTTACTTCCTGCAGCAGTCAGCGTGTTGCCCCCAGCTCCAACGACCTCCCTGCTGCCCAACCTGCACCAGCCTTGAGGAGGCCAAGGTCTCAGCCCAGCCTAGCAGACTCTGGCCAGGAGTCCTTTAACAACAAAGGGCTTGAGGAAGTCTCAGTGCTGTTAACATCCGCATGAAATCACCATGCAATCATCTGCATCCAGATGCTCTTAGGACCCACAGGAAAAGTCACACGGCTCCTCTCTAGGCCATGTGCCCTAGAGCAACCCAACCCAAGCTTTCTCTGAATGCCGGCTTCATCTCTAAAACACCTACATTCTTGCATTCTACTTTGAAATACAGTATTTGTATTCACACAATGCCCCCCCAAATCTGCAGGTGAAACTGACAAATCAGGGCAATGTCATAAGTTTAGTTCCTCAAGCTGCAGCTGTAGGCCCCACAGGTACCCCACTCAAGAAGCTGCACCTGAGGCAGCACAGGTACCCACCCCTTTGAGAAGCAGAGACTGCACAGGATTCCAGGGTTAACTTGGAAGTTGGCAGGACCACTGACCAAGGAGGGAGAGTGGTGGCCTACAGGACCACCTTAATCAGGACCTCTTAATCGGGACCTTTCCTCTCCACTACTGACCACTGTCACTCCTCTGCACTACCCACCCTAATGCCTAAAACCACCAGTCTCTCCTACAGAGTCACACATGTGCCTGCTCTGAAGAGCAGAGGTGGGGAGGTGGGGGGGACTCACTACTGCTTCTGGACAAGGGCAAACCAGTACAGCACGCCGCTGCCCCTGCACCACCCTGCCTGAACCTCCTTCTGCCCTCTACCCGCCTGGAAAGGCTGTGGGACTTGAAAATGCCCCTGAGAAGACATTCCTTCTGGCAGCAGGGATGGTGGCATCTGTCCTGCCCAGACCCCAACCAGAGACAGGTGGGCACTGCTTACCCTGCAGACCTGGCAGACAGTCCACCCCCAAGGCCTTGCACTGCACTCCAGGCAGCAAGAGGAAGGCACATCATTCAAATGACTTGTATTTGATGCTGGAAAGCCAGCTACGGTATTCCTACTCCACTTCAGTGGCAGATCTGCCTTCCTCTGTTCTTTCAGGCTTCCCTGGGAACTTGAGTCAGGCAGTGTCTGGACTGCGTTTGGGCGAGTGGGACGGAGAAAGGGCGGCTAAGGCGGCAGGGAAGGCGAGCAGACGGCGAGGACCCAGCGGAGGGGCCGCCTCTCTCAGCCCACTGCCCGCGCCCGCGGACCACTTGTTCCCCAGTGCTGCCTGACCTCCAGGAAACGTCCTCCCCAGCGGCTTCCTGGCACAGCCCTGACCAGACCTGCACCCGCCCCATTCACAAGCAGTCCTTGCCCCGAAGTTAGGAGGCTGCTGCTCACGCCGCGCCCAAGTTCACAGGCGAGGCTGGCGACGGCCAGGCCAAGCTAGGGCCCGACGCATCAGTGGACAACCTCGCAGAAGCCCCGCAGGTGCGCGCGGCGGCCGACCGTAACCTCCGAGAGGGCGCTGGCAGAGGGGTCCCCTCGTGCCGGGTCCGCGCCCCCTCCCTGGGTGTCTGCTCCCTCCAGGGGCCGAGGCGCCGAGCCAGGGTCGGCAACCATGGCAACCCAAGGACGCCAGCCCGTGACCCCACCCGCCCCAGAAGGCGACCTCCGCGCCGGCGCCCCGCAGACACCGACCCTCCACGGGAGGCGCATGCGCGACCAGGCCTCCGGCCCCCGACCTAATACTCACAAACGGCCCCCAGCACCCCTGACATGCGACACAGCCAGCGGTACCACCACGTTACGCTATCCTCCTGCGGAGGTGGCCCGGAGCTGGCGGACGGCGCCGTCCCGGCTGAGCCGCTCATAGTGTCGCCACCCGGCGCCCCTCGCAGCCCTCACAAAGGGCTCTGGAGCCGGCCGCGTCGACGCCAGCGCTCGGCCTTGTGGGAGAGGCGGTATTAGCATAGGGGGCGGGCTCGTGGTGGTCATTAGCATAGGGGGCGGGCTCTCTCGGCAGGGTCATTAGCATAGGGGCGGGCTCAGGAGCGGACTCCTCCGCTTAGGGGCGGGATTTATTCGCCTAGGGGGCGTGCTTGCATGGCCGAACTCACTAGCATTCGGGGCGGGGCCTGTTGGGACGCCCTGGCCGTCAGGCGTGCCACCAGGGCTCGGGAGGGGCTTCCACAGAGCAGTCGCCTGGGTGCCACTCGCCTTTTCTTCTCCCTATCGCGGGCCTTGCTGAACTCAAGATAGAGCCGATTGTGCCTTGCCGTGGCGTGGGTTTTCAAGCCAGGTTTAGACAGGTTATGAGAAGAAAACTCCAATAGGAGCGCAGGTTTCATTTATTGGTTCCTGAGGGGCTGGAGGAGACCCTTCTACAGAGTCCCTGTCTCCTAGCCTTTTGGACACTGGAGAAGACCCTAAGGTAGGAGGAAGTTAGAATTGGAATGCACTCAGAGATCAGAGGTCAACCCTCCAGGGCTGGCCAGACCCCTAAGAAGTGCTCAGTAAATGTCAGGTTCCCTCCTTTCCCTTCCAGGAAGGGGACAAGTGGGCAATGTGCTTGCAGAAGAAGCTAGGGCAGGGCCCAGCCAGGTGCCCGCTTTTTGTCCTCTTCCCGCTCCCGAGATGGGAATGGCCCCGAAGACTGGCCTGTGCCTCCAAAAAGCCCTCGCTAAATTCCATCTCAGCCTGGCTACCCTCTGACTCCCAGTAGAGCACCTGCCCATGGAATGTTGTAGTCCTCAGGCTGTAGGTCTCCCGGATCTGAGGGGAAAGGAGCATCCGGAAGCAATAATTAGCTAGCATTCCCAGAATGTACAAGGTCTCACACATTCAGGGTGCTCACAAGAGCCCTGTCTGGATGACACTACTATCCTACCCAGGAAACTGAACTCAGGAAAAGTACACCGTCTCCCAGAGCACACACAGCCAGGTGCCAGAGCTGTGGTTTGAGTCAGACCTGTCTGGTTCCAGAGGCCAGGCTACCTGCAGAGGACAGTCCTCTCAGCCCACAAAGCCCTGCAGGGAGCTACTTTTCTGGCAAACTCGTATCAAGTGGTAAAATTGTGCTTCAGTCTTGGGTTAACCGGCAGTCTACATGGAAAGAGTTCTTTCACTCTTGGAGTGGCTCAATAAACATTGGTTAAAATATGTGGAGGAAAGTCCCTCCTCCCATTCTTTCAGTAGTGATTTTGAGGGTTTTGGTCTGAAATAAACTAAAAGGATTCCCTAGCACTGTACTCCCTGTCCCATGGCAAAAACCTGCCCACTTCTGTGCGCATCCTGGTGGCCTCGCCGAGATGTAGCTACCATTCGCTCCCTTGGTCCCAGTGCCCATGGCCACGGCCAGGACATGGATGGCAATCCGGGCCTGTGGAGCCACATCTGTGAAGAGCCGGCAGCCCCCTGTATTCCTCCTGTCTGGACTCAGCAAGGGGTTCATGATTTCACCTCAGGGTTCAAACAGCTGCCTATCACATTCTACAAGGGAGCGCAGGTGGTTGGGTTGGGTGTAGGCCACCTCAAGGACATAGGGGCCGGGACAGACTGCTGATGCCAGAGGCCAGGGACAGAATGACACTGTGGTCAATATGGGGCTCTCAGTCAGAAACCCCTGATGATCCCCTCCCATCTCCTGGCCAACTGACTTGAAGCAAAGGCCTTAAATGCTGAGCTTCAGTTCCCTCCTCTGTCACTGAAAGGAACTATCAGGGCAGTTCCTAGATGGACCCAGTGGAGTCACACCTGCAAAGTGCTTGACACCGAGTCTGGCGCCAAGGACGAGCACCAGCTGTGTCCGCTGTCCCTATCACTAGGAGTCCACTGGAGCCCTGCCTGCCTGCCCCTCCTATCCTTGCTCAAGGCAGGTGTATGTTTGTGGGGTGGCTGGGAGGCTGGGAAGTGAGAAGCAGTACAAACGACGACAGAGGCTCTTTCCTCTCAGCAGGACCTGGCAGCATCTGTGGGCTTAGGACCGTGTATGGCTCCCTGCTGGAGGCAGGCAGCATCCGGCGCAGAGCAGTGATGCCTAATCTCTGCAGAGGATGAGCCCCTGTCACACCTCTTTCACCTGAGGCCTGGAGGAATCAAGAAACCTCTGGAACTATCTGGGGAAGCCCACTTCAGCCAGCTTAGTCTATTGGAAAAGAGCAATCCCCTGAGGCAATCAAGAGGGCTACAGGAAGGTTCCCATGGGGCGTGGACAAGGCAGGGACCCCTGAGAGCCATCCTCTGCCTGTGGTGTGCATGGTGGCAGGCACTTACGCGTGTGCAAGCATGCATGTATGCACTGTGCCCTGGGGCAAGGCCAAGGGAAAGCAGAAGGCAGAAGGACCTTAAAACGCCTTGAAAGGTCTGAGGGCTGGGGGCAAGGGCATGAAGCAATGGCCCGAGGGATAGGGTGAGGATAAGGACCAAGGCCCTATCCCCCCATCTGCTGCACAACCCCAGAAAGGAAGGGGTGCAGCATTCATCCCAGGAGCTCATCTTGACCACACATGCGGACCAATAGTGGCCACCCCGTGGGATCCTCCCATCCCAGTCAGCAACCCCGGCAACTTGCCCACTATCCCCGGCAGCACCCAGTCAGCTCCCTGCATGGACTGGGCTGCCCTGCGGGAGATGGGGGTGCAATGACACTACCTCTGTGGACAGTTCCTGCAGCAGGCCAGCTCCAATACTGCAGCACCACTCCACCCACCTGCCTTTTGCGGCGCTGCCTCACCACCAGTGTGTTGGTGTTGGGGCTTAAGGTCTCACCAGCCTGCCTTGTGCAGGACTTCTCCCAGGTGAGCCAGCCCAAGAATAGCAGCAATGCAGTGAGGTGCCAGCACCCCACCTCAGGTCAGCAGGGACATGGCTCCAGCGTGGACTGACAGGCCACGAAATCCCGACTCCCTCAGCACTGGCTTCCCCACTCACTAATGTCTCGGTTTCCTCATCTGTAAAATGGGGACCACCACACTCCATCGGGAGATGGCCGTGAAAACGAAGAATAGGCAGGCATGCAGATGCCTGCCAGGAGCTGGAGCTGCCGGGCCGAAACCTAGCAGAGCCCTTAACTGACAGCAGTGGCTTGTGTGGCCCTTTTTGTGGCCCTGGACGCACCTGTGCTGCGATTGAGGGAACTCTCGGACTTGGAGGGTCACCACCTCCCCCAGGGGTGGCCCAATGGCCGCAGCACAGTCTGTCTGCCCCCAGCCTCACATGTCAATGGTTGCTGTGGGCTCGAGTTGCTGCTCACCCTCCTCTGTCACTGAAAGGAACTATCAGGGCAGTTCCTAGATGGACCCAGTGGAGTCACACCTGCAAAGTGCTTGACACCGAGTCTGGCGCCAAGGATGAGCACCAGCTGTGTCCGCTGTCCCTATCACTAGGAGTCCACTGGAGCCCTGCCTGCCTGCCCTTCCTATCCTTGCTCAAGGCAGGTGTATGTTTGTGGGGTGGCTGGGAGGCTGGGAAGTGGCAAGCAGAGCTCCCGGGACTCCCAGCAGGACAGGCCTGGGGCTCTCGTGCTAGGGAAGGAGACAGGCGACAGGAGTGGGCCACGTTCTCCCAGGCCCAGCTGGAAGCCTTCTAAGCTCAGGGGGTCTGGGTGAGCTGAAGGGTCACCATCAAGGCACAAAGCTGCTGGTAGATGTCCCAACAGGGGGACAGTGTGAGGCAGTGCATGGGCTTTAGATCACGTAGACCCAAGTTTCCAACTCTGAAGCCTTCAAGTCACTTTACCTTGATAATAATAAAAGTGAATTTCCCTTTTCCAGGTAGGAAGTGAGCCACCCCTGAGCATGGCCTCCCAGGCACATCTCCTCAACCTATAGGGTGCATCCCAGGGGACCAAAAGCTCTCCCAGGTTGAAATGCTCCTACCGGCCCCTCCTGCAGCCTCCCGACAGAAAGGTGGGAGGGACATGACTGGGCTGTGCTGTTCTTTCCTGGGGTCTGGGCAGGAACCCCACAGTCTGCGAAGTTGGGGAGTGGAGGTGGGCCTGGGGCTGAGGTCCCTCCAGGGAAGCAGCAGCAGCAGGTGCCACTGTGGTCTGGCCCAAGGCAGCAGCTTCCTCATGGGGCACTGGGCTGGGCGTCCCCTGCTCTGCACAGGGCCCAGCCCAGCATCCCCTCAGGGTCACTGGCTTGGGCAGGTGCTCACAGAAGTTTGCTGGCACTGGTGCCCCGGCTCGGGGTCCCAGGCAGGTTTCCTGCCGGTGCTGGATGCCATCCCCACAGGAGACGGAGCACTGCCAAGAGAGGGGAAGAGTCATAGCAACCCTGCCAGAAGGTAAGAGCATAGCAGTAACCACGGGCCAAGTATGACCTGGGGGCAAGCGTCTCCATTCCACAGAGGTAGAAACTGAGGCTCACAGAAGTCACCTTGCATGGGTCACCCACTAACTGTCACATTGAAGCCTCTGTGACTCTGAGCCACAGCACAGGGGACTGAGCTCTTTGGTGGGACCCTCTTCTTCTATACCCGGCTCTCACCCCCACCTGGCCCAGATGCCCAGGCCCTTCTGACAAAGGCAGGCAGTGGCCACAGAGCAGGCCTCATGGCTGCAGCTCATCCCTGTCCGCTACGCCTGTTCCCCCACACCAGGCACAAGCTCCTCCAGCTGAGTTTACCTCTGTCCAGGAGCTGACGTGCCACTGGTAGGCACAGTCATCAATAAGGCAGGGGACACTGGCTTGGGGCCGAACAAGAGCTGCGCAAGCTGCCTCGTCCACCTCTGTGTCTCGGCCTTGGTCAAACTGCATGCAAGCCACGGAGCGCCGGGCAGTGCCGAGGCCACAGCTGGCTGAGCATGGGCCCAGGGATATGACTTTCCACCTGCCGAAGAGAAGACCCAGAGAGAAGCTGGGCCCCCAAAGATGGCACTGCCCAGTGGACAGGCTCCAGGGGCAGGTGAGATCAGGATTGCAGCCACTGTGCCCTCCCACAGGACTGCTACATAGGACAGGTTCCAAAAGGCTCTGCAGGAAAGAGATCTCTTTAGTCAGGGCTTCCCTTTTGTCCCTTTTATCACATAACATCTATTAACACCCCCCCACACACACACACCCCTAGCTGCCTGCTGGATGCCCCAAGATAATAGAAAACAGATCTGCCACCAGAGGCCCTTGAAGTGTGAATCCTGCTCATGGTAATCTGTAGTCATTTGATCAAAAATTAGGTTGGGGGTGAGGCGCCCATGGTTCAGTGGTTAGGGCACCAGCCACATACTCCAAGGCAGGCAGGTTCACTCCCGATCCCAGGCAGCAGCCTTAGAGCCTGGGGTCTTACTGGAGGCACTTTGCTGCTCTCTCGACCTTGTAACACAGCCTTTCAAAGTCATGCCTTCCACCAGCCTGGATAGTGACCAGAAGGAACCAAGCTCCCCCCTTGTCAGCACCACTGACGAGTAAGACCTGATAATTCTTTATCCCGTTCAGCACAGACCTACTAACAGGCCCACAGGCCTCTGCCCACCAGACACCAGTAGCAAATCCCCCTCCCCAGTGTGACAATTAAATTATCTCCAGGAGTTGTCAGTGTCTCCTGGGAAGCAAAATCACCCTGGTTGAGAAACAAGTGCCCTAGAAGGGAAAAGACGTCAGGAAAACATAGCAAAGGGCAGGTCCCAGGATGGGCCAGCAACATGCTGCCCTGGGCAGGTCCTCAGGGAGGGCTCCCAGCCTGTTGCTGTGGTGTCTGAGCAGAGCCTGCGGGAGGGATCCAGAGAAGGCAGTAGGCAGCAGGAAGCCAAGTTTAGAAGCTCCAAGTCAGGAAAATCTCTGGAATCTTCCAGAATAAGAAGGCTAGAGTGGCTGCAGCAACAACCAGGGGTAGCCAGAGCTCATGTGTGTACATAATTCCCATAAAGTTCTCAGATTGTCTCTAAATATGATATGGGGCTATAATCTCAGCCCTCTGGGAAGCTGAGGCAGAAAGATCACTTGAGCTTAGGAGTTCAAGGCTAGCCTGAGCAAGAATGAGACCCCAGGACTCGGTGCCTGTAGCTCAAGCAGCTAAGACATCAGCCACATACACCAGAGCTGGCAAGTTCGAATCCAGCCCGGGCCTGCCAAACAACAATGACAACTTCAACCGAAAAATAGCCAGGCGTTGTGGCGGGTGCCTATAGTCCCAGCTACTTAGGAGGCTGGGGAAAGAGAATCGCTTACACCCAGGAGTTGGAGGTTGCTGTGAGCTATGCCGTCATGGCACTCTACCCAGGGCAACAGCTTGAGGCTCTGTCTCAAACAAAATTTTTTTTCTAAAAGTAGAAAAATTGAGACAAGAGGATTGCTTGAGACCATAAGTTTGAGGTTGCTGTGAACTATGACGCTGCAGCACTCTCCCCACAGCGACAGAGTGAAAACCTGTCTCAATAAAAAAGGAAATAACAGGCCGGGCATGGTGGCTCACACCTGTAATCTTAGCACTCTGGGAGGCCGAGGTGGGTGGATTGCCCTGAGCTCGGAGGTTCAAGACCAGCCTAAGCCAGAGTGAAAACCCATTTCTACCAAAAAAAAAAAAAAAAAAAAAAAAAAACCCAGGCATTTTGGCAGGCACCTGTATTCCCAGCACCTTGGGAGGCTGAGGCAAAAGAATCGCTAAAGCCAAAGAGTTGGAGATTGCTGTGAGCTGTGATGCCACGATACTCTACTGAGGGCCACAAAGTAAGACTCTGTGACAATAAAAAAAAAAGAAGAAAAGAAAATAATAAAATAAATAAATAGGATGTGGAAAAACAATGGGGTGTATAGCCAAGGGCTTAGCATAAGTAGAGAAATAAGATGTGCTTGTGCTCTGGATGTTAAATGAATTATTGAGCTACAAAATATAAAGCAATTTGATGTAGGGAAGAGAATAGCTAGCATTAAAAAACAGAATCTGGTAGAAAGCCTAGAAATAAATTCTGACACATGCCAGAGTTTAGGATATGACAAAGAACCCGTCCCAGGGAAACAGGGGTTATTCAACAAATGCTGCTGATTCACAGTTTGGGAAGAAGATGTACCAACTCTGCCACCCACTCCAAATAAATCACACATGAGTTAAGTGTTTAAATTTAAATGGACCATCTATAATGGTGGATTTAGCAATATGGTGCTATCTATTAAATTTGGGTGGTAGAACACGGGTGTCTGTCACATCCTTTTCTGGACCTTTCCTTGTGCTATAGAAAAGCATTTCTATAATACAAGACTTAAAATGCAAGACTACGAAAGGAATCCAGGAAACACTTGTAGGGTCTGGGCCCCATAGGCTTGAGCACTAGTCTGTCCTATGTCCCAGCTGTGACTGTGTCCCTGACTGCCATCCCTCCCCTCTGCCCCACGGGATAGATGGCATTCACACCCTCGAGCTCCTGTCACTGCTGCCACCTTGGGCCCCCAGCCCCCCATAAGCATAGCTGGCCAGCCAGTGGTCCCATTCCCTACGGGCCCTCCCCTGGGCCACTGAGCTTCCCCTTGGTCCCCACAGTGCCTGGCCTGGTGTTGTGCCACCTACTGACTCACCTGGGCGGGCAGGGCTCCAGGCTGCAGGCCTCCTGGGGCTCTGGGCGAGGCAGCCCCTGGCACTGGGTATCCGGCAGGATCTCTTCTGCACCATCCTCCCCCTGGGCCCGGGCACAATACAGGGTCCTCCTCACGACCCCACCCCCACAGCTCACACTGCAGGCTGCCAACTTGTACCGCCACCTGGCACAAACCAGAGTCAGGGAGGCCGAACAGCCCCGGGGCCTGGGAACCCATAGGACCCAGGTCTCCCCTTATTTCCCGAGACCACCAACAGACAGGAGGCCAGGAAGGGCCAAAGGAAGAGGTCCCCTGCAGGTCCCACTTCTGTCCCTACTGAGAGGCTCAGCACAGAGGACCAAGGACATTCAGACCAAATCCATTTGCAGAAAGGGAAGCTGGGGGCCAATAGCAGATGTTGTGTCAGAAAGGCAGTGGGGGGTCAGGGCGCCCTCCTCAGAGCTGTGTCTAGCCGCACTGCCAACAGCACCACCCTTTATCGCTCCAAACACCACCAGTCAAACTGCACTCCACTGTCTGTCTAACAGCTGTCCACCTTCACTCTGCCCTGGGGTCAGCTCCAGGAGCCAGACACATTTGTCTGCCCTATCCTCTCCTGTGCCTGCTAGCTCCAAAACAGAGCCTGGGCACAGGCGTTTGGTAAAGAGGTGGTGAGTAAACACCCCATTAGCCACGTGGCCCACAACACCCCATATCTCCTGTCACAGGGTCACCTCACTGAACTCGTCATGCTCCTGGCCTTCCGGGGGCACCAATATGACCCACTCCTGCAGGTGAGGACACAAGGTCAGGAGGGTGGACTTGAAGGTGAGGGCCGAGTCAGGACACAGACCTAGGACCATGTATCTCCTTGGGAAGGGGAGCATTCTGGCTCGCAAGTTCTCCAGGGGGCTGGACTGGGCCACTGGCTAGCACTTACAGTGAGGCAGAGGGACAGGGCAACACACAGCCAGTGGCATCCCCCACCCTGCAGGCACAGTGCTGAGGCCTGAGTCTCCCACCTGCAGGGAGAAGGCCAGTGCCCCGTAGGAGGCTCTCCCCCATGGTCAGACTCCCTTCTTTGCACCGTCTCGCTGCCCCGACTCACTGGGCAGGGCATGGGTCAGCATGGCAGACCGTCCACCGGCTTCCAGGCTTCCCTGCCAGGTCACACAGCGCCTCCTCCACAGGTACCCCGAGGGCAGAGTCCACGCACAGGAACCACAGCTCCATCAGGCCTGCAGGGAGGAAGCAGGGACACCCACACCCCAAGGAGAGGGCTCAGCCGACCACAGGCCCCGGCATTCTGGAAAGCTGTAGCCAGTAGGGTGTATGGGTTTGCACAGTCTAAAGATTTTATGAGGGGTATGAGGAGTCTGGCACGCAGTGGGTGCTGGAGAAGAGGTAGCTGCTGTGGACTGAGAGGCATTATCGAAATCACTAAATGAAAATCTTCTACTGTGCTCATTATAAAGACATGGTTAAGGCCAGTTTCCTCAAATCTCTCCTTGAGGAGCATCCTCACAAAAAATCTCTTTCTGGTCTTTGTTCTAAAGAGGTTGAAGCTCTGCTGAGCAAGTAGGCAGTTGTCAGGGAACACTGTGCCTCTTCTCAAAGCGGCCCTGAGGATGCTGCCATCAAAACCACAGGGAGCAGAACGCGCCCGATCTCGCCTGATCTCGGAAGCTAAGCAGGGTTGGGCCTCGTTAGTACTTGGATGGGAGACCACCTGGGAATACCGGGTGCTGTAGGCTTATTTAAAAAGAAAAAAACGAACAAACAAACGAACAAACAAAAAAACACCACAGGGAGCAGCAACTCAGGGAGGATGTGGAGACGGGAGCCCTGTGTGCTGAGGTGTGGCGTGAAGTGGAGCAGTCGCTGCGGAAAGGAGCCAGCAGCACCTCGGACACCGCACAGAGCTACCACCAGGGCATCCCTGGGTGTAGACCCCAGAGAATTATCCAAGTGGGGAATGCTGACTGAACAACAAAACTGAAAGCAGGAAGGCAAACAGGCCCGTGTACAGACGTGCTCATGACAGATAAAATGTGGCAGGCATGGTCCCAGCTACTCGGGAGGATCGCTTGAGCCAGGAGTTTGAGGCTGCAATGAGCTAGGGTGAGGCCACAGCACTCCAGCTAGGGTGACAGAGTTACACTGTACCTCAAAAAACAAAATTGGAGAAACAAAAGGACACTGTGTATCTTAAAGCTGATGTGGTTTCTCTGCTCCGGTGGTCAGTTTAGGGCCACCTGCCATAGCTCTGCTGGGCCATGAGAGACGGTCCCTTGGTGCCAGCCCTGTCCAGGGTTACCATGTCATCCTATCTTTTCAGCCAGTCAATGGCCATATGTAACGTGTTATCTCACGCTCTTATGTCCGTGAATGCTTTTTAGAACTAGGCAAAATGCATGTAGATAAGAGAGTTAACAATGAATGAGGGCCCTCACCTCGCCCACAGGAAACGGAGCACGGCCCCACCAGAGGGGTCCACATGTGTGCAGCATGAGCCCCTTGTCTGGCACCACCCGCTGGGGAGGGGGTCTCTTTCCCTGGAGAGCTGGCAGCTGGCTGTGGGGAGAAAGCAGAGGGTGGGTGGGGGATGCCTCCAGACCTCTGAGCGCCCCACACCCCATCTCCTGATCTTGACAGGAGAGAGCAGGAAGTGGCACAGGACTCGACTCCCGAGCCCCAGTGGATGTCCTCACCACATGCCCCACTGTGACCTGTGCAGGCTCCTCATCGGCATGAGTATCCCCCTGCCCCTGTGGGCTGGGGCTGACAGCAGTGATCAGGAGGCCGGCCCTGCCACACCCACCAGCCATGCAGGGTGAGGGCCGGCCAGCACCCTGGCCTGGGAGCAAGGCCACTCTGCCCAGAGCCCCCAGACCAGGCAAGAGCATGGCAGCATTTCTTTCAGCAGCAGCTGAATTAAACTCTTCCTCAGAGGCTTCCAGCAGGGCCTGTATCCCCTTGGCCAGGCTTATAGGGGGAAGGGAGGATCCCAGGAGCACCACGTCTCTAAGTTTGCTCTCTGACGGGTACCCTCTGACAGCAGCCTGCACAAGCATGATGTCTTCACTCTTGCCTGGAGGACAGTGGCAGCAGGTACCCCCCTTCCCACTTGAGCCACCCTCATACCCAGAGCCACCCTCATACCCAGAGCACTAACCTCAGAAACAGGTGCCTTCTCTCTTATGGAGCTGAGCCCTGCAGTCGCTGGAGCCTCCAAGCCATCCAGCCTCTGCACACATGTCATGTTCTTCGAGGCCAGGCCTGCTCCGCTGGCTGACACACACGGGCCAGAGTCTGGCGTCTTCCAGCTGAGGACAACCCAGGACTGTCATCAGGCCATGTTGTGGACACCCAGCTGCCGGTGCAGCCCAACTCCTGGAGGAGGGAGGCAGCAGATCTGCTCCCCAACATCCTGGAGCCCAAGGAGGGCCCCACAAAGAAGCAAAGCCCGGGGTCTGCCCCAGAAGCAGGGCTGGATTAACTGCTTCATTCATTAGCCTTTGGGTTTCCACTCAACAGCACTCTCTGCTCATGGCCAGGCACTGTGCCTGGCACCCAGGGTACAGTGGGACAGGGCCCCCTACCGCCTGCCTCCACCCAGGTGACCACAGGGTCCTGCACCACGGCGCGGGAGGGAGGGGGCTGGGCAAGGAAGCTGCCTGCAGTGCTGTGCTGAGAAGGATTCTGAGGCTGCATCAGGCCTCAGCTGCTCTGTCTGCCATGGACAGCTGCTCTGTCTGCCAGAGGGGAAAAGGGGCCCAGAATCACATGTGGGCCACTGTAGTCTAACCCCACAACCTCACCCTACAGCCCAGTGGCCCCAGCTTACACTCCCCCACCTGGGAGCCACAAAAACAGCATCACACTTACTATGGGGGGCAGGGCTCATTGACACAGGCCTCTGACCATGCTGGTGGCTGCGGGCTCCCTTGGCACAAGGTGGCCTCCACCTGCTCTTTCCTGGCCTGGTCCAGGCAGCTGTACGTCACCCAGCGCAGACCTGGGAGGGGTGAGGGAGGGCTAGGCCACCTCCATGCAGGGGCAAGCCATGCTGCCGGCCAGCCTTCCCCAGGCCTCACCTGCCCCACAGCTCACCGAGCAGGGCCCGTACACGGCAGCCCATGCCCAGCCCGGCTGTAGCTTAGGCTGGAAGTAGGAAAAGGTGATGTCCGGGCGGGTGAGGTCACCATACTCCTCACTGTATTTTCTATAAACCTGTATAGACAGATGGAGAGCTCTGGGTTTGTCCAGGGCGCTCCCTGAGGGTCACTGTCACGGCCTTCTCTCCCTGGAAGCCTCCAAGCTTTCCTTCCTCCATCTCTATATTCTTTCATCCAACAAAGAATCACCAACACTGACCTGTGCTGGGCTCTGGGAATGGCCCAGTGGACAGGACACTGAGTCTCAAGGAGTTCTTGGTGGGCTGGGGTGGGTGCAGGGCAGGTAATTACCAATTTGTCAGTTAGGGAGTAGGGTATTTGGGGAGCATGGAGAAATGTCCCTAACAAGGACAAGTTGCAGGGGAAGTCAGGAGGTGCTCTATGAGAGCAAAGGGCAGAAGCAGGAGGCAGGGGTGGTCCAGCTGGCTGGAGCCCTGGGCTTGGCCCTGAGAGCGCCAGAAGTTTTCATCAGGTGCCTGGGCCTCTTCCTGCTATGGGAAGGTAACTGGGTCCTGTGCCCAAGGCCACCCCAAGAAAGAAGGGAAGGCCAGAGCCACGCAAGAGATGACATTCAAAACATGCTCCTAAGATGTCCACATCTGGCCACCCACCACAGGCCTCTGTTGCTTAAAATAGGGCTTCTCAGGCCCCCATGGAGAGTCCTGATTCAGCAGGTCTAAGTGGGGCCCGGGTCTCTGACACATACTGCAGAGGACACAGGCAGCGCCACGTGGCAGCCACATCTGGGCATAAAGTTCCAGGCATGGGGAGGTGGGTGAGCTGAGCCTGATGGGAAGGCAGGGGTCTGCCCTAACCTGGCCTGCCCACTTTGGGGCCTAACTGCCTCTGCCAGCTGGGGGTAGAAGGCATTAGTAGAGCAGAGTCAGTAGGGGCCTTGGAGAGGTGCTCAGGGCTACCTCAGCCTACACGATTCCCGTCCACCCCTTCAAGTGCTTCCTCGGCAAACACAGGTGAGGGACACACAGATGCGGACACACACAGGTGGTGCACGTCACTTGGGACACACCTAGTTGAGAAACAGCGGGAGCCAATTCTGCACCAGGACTGCCCCTGCACCCTAGGCACAGGCATCCACTCATTACTCTGCACACAGCCCGCCAAAGTAGGACCCTTCCAGGTCCCCCACCCATCACAAGCACTGCTCCCTAGGACCTCCCTCTTACCCACTCCCACACCCCCAGGGTCTTCTCCCACAGGCGCTGGGCACAGGCCCATTTTTCTGTTCATCTGTGGGGCCCTGTACCCTGGGGGGCTCATCGCTGCAGTTTTTCCATCACAGAGCCCACTGTTCATGTGTAAGTGACCCTGAATGAATGACTCCTAAGTGACTGCTGAATGAATGAATAAGTCAGAGAATGAAGAGATGGACAAATGAACAGTCACAGGCACCAGGAGGGTGCTCCCACCAGCACCCCCCAGGCCCTTCTGGTGACCTGGATCTCCACGGCCTCCTGGAGGGGTCCCCGGATATGGATCTCCTCAAGGCGGGGCAGCCGGTCCTCGGTGAGGGCCACCCTGTACTCAACTCTGCCGTCCTCCAGGAGGGAGGGGAAGGTGGTGCTGGGGGAGATGCTTGCCTTCCCAGCCACAACATAGCGGCCTCCGATCTTCACCGCTGCAGGGAACAGGCCCTTAGTCCATGGATGGGAGCACCAACCCCTCACACCAGCAGGAAGCCAGGGCTACCCTTTCACAGAGGACGCCCCAGGCTAAGGCAGGGGTGAAGCCGACAGCAGGGCCAGGCAAGGAGGGCCTTCTGCAAACAGGACAGAATCCCCATGGACAGGTCGGTGACTCTCCTCCCCAGGGCTCCCGCCCCTCCTCTTAACCTCATACATCTGACCCCAAAAGAATTCCCCACAGCTGGGGCCCTGAGCCTCTTCCCAGAAGTCAGCAAGTGCTACGATCTGTTCCCCCACCAGATATAGAACTGACACGCAGAGCTGACGGGTATGGGGCTCAAGGACCCCCAGGCAAGCATCCCCAACCAAAGATCCAAAGGTCAGGGGTAGGCACACTCTAGAAGTACAGACCCACTGTGACCTTGCCCAAAGAGAGATCTGGTCCTTGCTATTGGCCTCTGAGAGGGGACACAGACCACAGCAGAAAAGAGTGTCTTTGTTTACGGAGGGGTTGGCCATGCCAAAGCTTTGGGTGGGGCTGGCCCTGCCAGAAGACCAACTTTGTGGTTCAGGGAGGGGCCTTTGGGTCACCTAGTGGCTGAGATTGATGGCATGTGAGCCATCAATCAATCAGTCAATCATGTCTATGTAATGAAGCCTAGGTGACCATCCTGAGCTGGTGGTACTCTGTGTGTGTGGCCACCCTCTGATGCTGAAAGGGTGCCACCCTGAGACCAGGAGACTGTATGCTTTGACCCCTCCCAGTCACTGCCCTAGGCGTCTCTTGCCTCGGAAGGTTTTAACCTGCCTCCTTGCCTATACTAAGCGTGACTGCGGTGTGACAGCTCCCAGTGAGTCCTGGGAGTCTTCCAAGTCAATTATATACCTGCTTGGGGTCTGGAGAATGCCTTGAATTTACAGTCGGGATGAGAAGTGAGGTCACCTTGGGGCCTATGCCCCCCTTAATAGTCTGGCTCATGCTGGGTGGATGACATCCTCCAGTAAACTCACCCAAGTGTGAGAAGAGAGGCCTGTGGTTGGCAACGTACACACTGGTCAGGTTGGGGGTGACCGTCAGAAATGTGACATATTCTAGGAAGAAGCAGAGGAGGGATTCGTGGGCCTCACAGTCACCATGTCACAGCCCCAGGGAGCTCCCTGCAGCTGGACAGAGGAAAGCTAACAATGCCATGGGGCTGCGTCTAGTGGCAATGAAGCCCCTGTCACCAGGGGCAACCAAAATCAGGCTGGAAGACCACCTGCCAGGGCTCCAAGGCCTTGCTGAGGTTCACAGTGGGGCACACCAGAAGGGGACAGGGAGCAAGTCCTCAGAGCACTGGCATCTGAAAATGATTTCCAACCTCTTGTAAATAATCAAAGTCAAGAGTTTTCCGAATGTGACATCCCTCCAGTCTGAGTACCTGCTGGGGCATGCTGAGGGGAGGGGAGGCTTAGCCTACACAAACTACACAGATCCTCATTCTTTCTGCATCACAGCTACAGGGAGCAACTGTTACCAACGTGCCACGTTTCTCAGCAGTGGCCCCGACCCCAAAATTAGCCTGCTACGGAAGAGGGCCGAGAGGAGGAAGCAGATGCTGAGACCAGGGAGCAGCCCTGCCGAGGCTCTGGGTGGCCAGGTCCTCTATGCGAGGAGGGCCCCTACCTTTGGCTCTCCCATCTGTGAAAGAGCCATTCTGTGGGCTGCAGGTGCTGTTGTCGCCTCCACACACCTGGCACACGTCCCACACCTGCTGGGAGTCCATCCTGCCATCACAGCCAAATGTCTGTGCAGAGGGAGGGCAGGGCCATGTTCCCAAGGAATGTTGGCCTCCACGGCACCCCAGCCCTGCCAGCTCAGAGGCTCTGGGACACACACAACCAACTGGCGACACTTCTGCAGCATGCAACTTCCACACAGGGGGGCTCTGATGCAGAGCTGCCCTTAACCTGCTGACGCTAAGGCCGGCCATTGTCCCCTGCTCCATACCCCAGCAGGACCTGCTGCAGCTCTGTTGGGGCCAGCACTCCCAGACCTGCCCCAGGAGCCTTCAGATAGGACAGCCTTCGGCTGTCCACGCGTGCCTACCCGGCAGCTTCCCGACACGCACAGGCTCAGCGCCCCATCCTCCTGTGGGCCAGGAGGCACACACCGGGTTCCATCCACGAAGGTATCTCCCCGCCTTACAATGAAGCTCTCCCCAATGGCCCGGCACATGTGTCTGCACTGAGCGTCCCCTGAGAGGACAGAGTGGACAAGAGCTCCTGAAGCCAGGAGAATAGACAGGGAGGACTGGGAAGACCCCAGGAAGGGCCTACTCAGCTGGCCCTGCCAGGCCTGGCCCAAGCGGGCCCTCACACCCACCAGCCCCCTTCGGTCCTTTTCATTTGGGGCATTGGTTTCTATTCCCCCAACCATCCCTTTCCTGCCTCCTAGGGAACAATCATAATCACAACCTAATAACTAATATTATTTAATTATGAGCCAAGGAATGCCCTCAGCATTTTGCCTCTGTTACCTGCATTCTTCCAGCTACCCAGAAAGGAGACACTGCTATCATGTCCCTTTCACACATGTGACCTCACTGCCATGATAGTGGGTCATTCATGGTCTGTGGGACACAAGAGCTTGAGCCGGAGCTCTGCTCTGACCACTACCAAAGTGATGGGCGGCTCCCCAGCAGCTCGACCTGCCCATGGGCCTCATGGGCCTGGCTCCCCCGAGCCGCCCAACCCCATGCACCACAGGCCCCACCTTGACTGTGCTGGGCCGCAGCACCCCAGCGGTAGAAGGACCTGCTGCCCGGTGAGAGGTGCAGCGGCTGGTCATCAGTCTCCGCGCACTGCTCAGACATGAACTCCAGCTGAGTCTTGTCACAGGCCTGGCCGGGAAGAGGCAGAGGACAGGCACAGGAGGGGGTCAAGGGCAGGGAGTCCTTGTCACTGGGAGATAGCATGGGAAGTCTGAAGCACACAAGTTCTCTGCTGTGAGCTGGGGTGATAAGAGAGCCAGCCTCTCTCCGCTAGCATGAAGATGCCAAAGAATTTGTAAAGGATGTGGGGCAGCGATAAGGAAGCAAGCCTAGAGCGGCGCCTGTGGCTCATCGACTAGGGCACCGGCCCCATATACTGAAGGTGACGGGTTCAAGCCTGGCCTCGGCCGAACTGCAAAACAGAAAAATAGCCGGGCATTGTGGCGGGTGCCTGTAGTCCCAGCTACTTGGGAGGCAGAGGCAAGAGAATTGCCTAAGCCCTGGAGTTGGAGGTTGCTGTGAGCTGTATGATGCCATGGCACTCTACTGAGGGCGATAAAGTGAGACTCTGTCTCTACAAAATAAAAAAAAATAAGAAGCAATCCTAGGAGGGTTCCCAGGCCTGAACTTGGGAAACCAGGATTATCGTGCATATTCACTATGTGGGTGTGCGTGGTCAGGGGCAGACAGCTTTGTACTGAGCTCAGAGGGAAAATAATCGGACTTGACCTGCTGGATGGAGACTCCAACCATGGTGGCCCTCTAGGAAGTCCCGCCGCCCCATGCCCCAGTCGAATACCCTCCCCTTGAGGTCCAGTGAGGCCTTGGGTGTTTGTCTGGAGGGGGAGGGCAGGGAGGATCTCATCATAGACAGAACTGTCCACAATCAGGGCCAAACCCACACCCAGGGCCATCCAAAGCAGGAGGGAGATTTTAACTCAAGGTAGAAAAGAAGCATTCAACCACTTCACACCACGGGGATGGCCAGCAGCAAAAAATGAAAAACAATCTGAGCACAGTGCCTCACACCTGTAATCCTGGCACTTTGGGAGGCTGAGATGGGGTGGGGGGAATGACCTCAGCTCAAGAGTTTGAGACCTGTAGATCAGTGGCTAGGGCTCAGGCCACATACACTGGGGGGCTCGTGGATTCAAACCTGGCCTGGGCCTGCTAAATGACAATGATAACTACTACAAAAAAATAACTGGGCGTTGTGGCGGGCACCTGTAGTCCCAGCTACTTGGGAGGCTGAGGCAAGAGAATCATTTAAACCCAAGAATTTGAGATTGCTGTGAGCTGTGACACCACAGCAGTCTACTGAGGCAACATAGTGAGAATCTGTCTCAAAAAGAAAAAAAAATGTTTGAGACCAGACTGACCAAAGTGAAATAGAAAAACTAAAAATGGAAAAACTAGGCTTGGCGCCTGTAGCTCAAGTGGCTAAGGCACCAGCCACATACACCAGAGCTGGTGGGTTCAAATCCAGCCCAGGCCTGCCAAACAACAATGACGACTATAACCAAAAAATAGCTGGGGAGGATTCTGGGAAGATGGTCGACTGGTAGCAACCCTTGGCAGAGGCTCCTGAGCAGAGGAAGAAAAACTGAACAGAATCCGACTCTACGAAGCCAAAGATGGAGCGCTGAGCCAAGAAAGAAATTCAGCAAGCTGTAACTCCAAGGAAGAACATTCAAGAAAACAAATTACAGGTAAAAAGCCTATCAACTAGAGGACAGGAGACCCCTCCTCCAAGCAGGAGCCCTGCTGCAGGCTATCCGCTAATGAGCAGGGAACAAAAAACCTCTCATTTTACCTCACTGGATAGAGCCGCTAAACTCCAGGTCTCTTTCTCCAGGGAGGTCCCGCTTATGAACCCAGACAGCACCCCACCGGGTATAAAATTGAACAGATATTTTCCCCCACAACTCCAAAATCCCAGACCACCTTTTCCCCCTCAAATGGTGGTCTGAAGTTCTGCCCCATACAGAGCACAGAGTGTTTGGTCTTGTCCTGAGAGATCTAGGCATAGCGTGGACCGCCAACCATCAGGACGGAATCTGAGACTAAGAGGGAAGAAAGAGGGTGTGGGAAGAAAGGGGGAGGAGGAGCAGCCCCCTGGTTAAGACTAAGCCCAGCCAGTGGCAGGGTTGACCCTCGGTTTGGGCTGTGTCTGGTGGGATGAGATACAGAATTCCCGGCTCTGACAGAACCCACAGCGGGAGAGTGGTTGCCCCCTGTGGACTGAGTTCAGCAGACAGGGCTGGTCCCCAGCCCCTGCGGGGTCTGGGAGCAGAGGCTTGATAGGTGTGGATTGCGACCTGAGAGCAAGGGCGTGGTCCCCTGATTCCAATAGAACCCTGTGGCTTACTGGGTGTGAACCAAGACCTGAGTGCTAGGGTGAGGTTCACTGTCTCCAGCAGGGTTGGTGAGCAGAGGTATACCAGTTGAGGACTGAGACCTGCAGGTGGAGAGTGGTGCCCTGACTAAAAAAGCCTGCAAACTGAGGCTTGCCAGGCAGTGTACTGAGACTAGCAGGCAGGGGCATGGTCCCCTGACTCCAACTGGTCTGGCAAGCAGAGGCTAGCTATGTGTGGACTGAGACCAGAGGACAGAGCCCTGTGCCTTGACTCTAACAGAGCCTGAGAACAGATGCTTGCCAGGCAGTGGACTGAGACCGGCAGGTGGGGGCGTGGTCCCCTGACTCCAACTGGTCTGGCAAGCAGAGGCTAGCTATGTGTGGACTGAGACCAGAGGACAGAGCCCTGTGCCTTGACTCTAACAGAGCCTGCGAACAGACGCTCGCCAGGCAGTGGACTGAGACCGGCAGGTGGGGGCGTGGTCCCCTGACTCCAACTGGTCTGGCAAGCAGTGGCTAGCTGGAGGTGGACTGAGACTGGTGGGTGGGAGCGTGGCCCCTGGCTCTAGCTGGGCCTGTGAGCAGAGAAGCGGACAACAGTGTGGACTAAGTCTGGTGGGCAGGAGTGTGGATCCCTAGCTCCAAATGTGCTTTTGGAGACCCTTGAATCCCTCTCTGTTGGGCAGGGTTTGCACTGCCTGAGACAATTTGGAACCCATGTCTGAGGCTGTCCACTCAGGGACATTCTGAGGTTGACCTTTAAAGTTCTGTAGCAGGATAGAACTGAAGGGTGGGGGTTGGGCACCACAGCTGTTTATACCTTCATAGTAGAGATTTAAACCTAATACTGTAGTTTCTTAGGATAGGGTAGAGGTTGGCTGATACCAAAACCGAGCTAGCTTACACTGTCTCACCAAGTAGATCCTTGGAGTCTTCAGCTAAAACTCTGAAAGGGGCCTTTGTAAGGTTGTAGGAAATAAGCCACAATTACAAAGCCTAGTGCTTTGGTAAGGGGCTATCTCTACTACCTGGGACCCAAATTAAATCTCACCCTACCAGTTCTAATAACCAAATGGTGGAAAATAAACATAGTGCAGACCCAACAGAAGAACTCTGGCGACATGAATAACCAGAGTAGATCAACCCCCACCAACCCCAAGAAATGACAAAGGAGATACAACTGAAGATGCCATGCATAGACAAATGGCAGCAATGTCAGAAATCGAATTCAGAATATGGATGGCAAATAAGATAAATAGAATAGAAGAAAAGATAGAAATTGAATTCCAAACAGTAGTTCTAAAGTTGTCTCAAGAAGACAATTCAAAGCCCAAGTCACCAGCGACATGAACATAATGAGAAAAGAGATAGCAGAGCTCAAG
>CAUYRH010173234.1:0-24440 GCA_963574655.1 Perodicticus potto
CACACACTGAGGCCTGAGTATGGGAGCAGCAGACGGCTCAGAAGGGCCTTGAGAACAGCCTTGCTGTTCCTCCCCCAGCTCTTGGTGGACAACACCCGTAACTGCACTTGGCCCCACCAGCCATGTAGCCCAGCACCTTCCCTGAGTCCACACCCCCTCCCCGCTACATGGCTGCACTACAGCCTTCGCCCTGTTTCTCAATAAAAGCTGCCATCTTCTCACAGCTGACTTCCTGAGTAAACACTTGGCACCAGGCTCCCCTGACACCCTTCCCTCAGAGACTAGGCAGAGATGCCCTGGGCTGCTTCATTGTATCCTGTCCCTGCAGCAAGCATCACGGCTAGGGGGACATTAGTGCTGTGTCAAAGAGCTGATTAGGACTATACCCTCTGAGCCATAGGCCACGTCCCTGGCTGGTATCCTACTGTCCCCTGACTATAGCCCCTTCCTACACTGCCATCCAGAGGCTTGCGGAGGCCTTTCCCTGCCCTGGGAAGTGGTAGCGACAGGAAGACCTGCTGAAGCTCATGGGGTGAGGGGTGCACAGAGGCAGGCCAGGTGCTGACCTGGGGTGCAGAGGAGAGGTGGGGTAGCACTGGAAGGATCCTTTCCTGGGCCCCTCATCTGTCCTGGCATGGCTGTGGAGAGCTGGGAGGCTGCTCCTTGGGGAGGGCAGCTACTCACCAGCCACCTCAGTTGTGGCCGCCTCTGGGTGGCTGGCTATCTTGGGGGGGGCCTCAGGGGTGAGGGGAGATGTGTCACCAAACCCAGGGCAAGTAAGAAGATGTAGGGTCAAGGGGGTGGCCACACCCAGCAGTGACTCACATGAGCAAATCCTCGAGCTTTGAGCCAGCCAGGCATGTTTGGAGAACTCTAAATAGGTCAAAATGCCTAGAGCCACTGTGATGTGCCAAGTGGCAGGATGAAGAGACCAGAGCATGGGCAGTGGCCACATCAGGCTGTTCTCTCGGCTCAGACTGGGACAACCCTGAAAGCCATGGGGTGCAACAGAGGGTTGTGAGCAGGAGAGGGGCAAAACCTGACTTCAGTTTCTATGAAGTCTCTCAGGCTGCTGTGTAAAGGGGGAGGATGCAGGCCAGGAAGGAAGAAGAGTGGGTGCGGGAAGCCCTATGGAGACTAGTTTGGGAACGTGGTTAGTGACCAGAGGTCTTGTCACAGCCAGGAATCCTAGAGAGAGCCACCCCCCTGGGAAAGTGTCACACTGGGGCTGGCTTAGCAGGACTGAGCCTGAGTGCAGGACTCTGCACCAGGCAGGGCCAGAAGGCATAGGGAGCGTGGAGCCCCTGAGAAGCCCTGGTGCTAGGCAGGCCTGGCTCCCTATATCTGATTGGGGTGGCTCCAGGTGGGCCGCCTGAAGCAGCAGATGGCACCCTTAAAATCCTGTGTTTGCTGCTGACTCGCTGGGACAGTGACACCAAATGGGTTGCCGAAAGTGGCTCAACTCCAGGATCACACAGACAGGGGACTCTGGTAGCTGGGATTACAGAGGCCCGCCACAACATCCGGCTAGTTTTTCTATTTTTAGTAGAGACAAGGTCTGGCTCTTGCTGAGGCTGGTCTCAAACTCCTGAGCTCAAGAAATCCACCCTCCTTGGCCTCCCAGAGTGCTGGGATTACAGGTGGGAGCCACTGTGCCTGGCCTAGCACCCTGATTTCTGTGGAGCAGTACTTCTACCATGGCCAGTCTCAAGGCATTGACATGAAATC
Source organism: Perodicticus potto (assembly GCA_963574655.1). Lineage (NCBI taxonomy): Eukaryota > Metazoa > Chordata > Mammalia > Primates > Lorisidae > Perodicticus > Perodicticus potto. The sequence continues at coordinate 1,729 of CAUYRH010173234.1, forward strand.
GCTGAGGTGATCTTGGTAAGCAATTTGGTTTCCACCATGCAGATTCAAGAGATGACATGAATATACAGTAACTGTAAAGTATGGCCAAAAACTTAAGTTGTGATGAATTTTGAATATCTCCTTTGTTTTAATATAGGGTGTCCCAAAGTCATCCCTGACCAGTTTTTGGACACACTGTAAAATTCATTTGTCAGTTTTTACAATTTAAATTTTAATAATGATGGTACTTAACAATTAGCTCTCAAAATTCCTGAACATTTAGTATCTATTACAATGGCTAAACAGAAAATATTTTCCCGTAGTAAGTGTGGGCAGAGACACGAAAGACTGCAATGCTCTCTCATTTCTGGTGAGAGGGTAAAATGGTGCAGCCATGTGGAAAAACAGTTTGGCAGTGTTAAAATGTTAGATATGCACCTGCCATATGGCCCATTGATTCCTCTCCTAGTTATTTACCCAAGAAAAAGGAAATTTATGTGAGCACAGAAGATACATGACCAAATGTTCATAGCAGCTGTATCCCTAATAGCCCCAAATTGGAAACAACCCAAATGTTCATCATCAGGTGAATGGGAAGACAACCACGGTATGTCCAAACTGTGAAGCCTACTTGACAACAAAGGGAAGTGGGCTCTTGACACCCACAAAAGGCCACAAGCATTTCCAGCTGGTTTTTTGCAGAAGACAATGTGAAGAGGCCAGAAGACCTGAACCAGGCTGTGTAGGGACCCAGAGCAGAGAGTCCGGGAGGAGAAACAAGCGCTCACTCCCACCTTTGTTGCCACAGGGCCAGCTGCCCTGCAGTTGTAAAAAGCTCAGGCAGTACTTACAGTCAGAAGGGGAGTGTCACTTGGCAACCTCCCTGCTCCCATCCTCAGCATTGTGGGGACCCTGCTTTCTTGCAGCTCAGCTGGTAAACACACATACCCTCACTCACACATACCCTCTCTCATACACACGCTCTCACACACATTGTCACACATATACACACACTCATACACTACACACATTCACACAATAAACTCACAGTCACACACTCCTGCACTCTTACACACATTCACACACTCTCATACCACATAAACATACTTACACTGTCACACACATATACACTCACACTCATACACACTGTCACATGGATACACACACTCATACACATTCACATACTGTCACATTCATACACTTATACACACTGACACACACACACACACTCATACACATTCTCACACACAATGTTTATCCCAGAATTTCTTCTTCAGTAGGTCTTTGGTCTTGGGGATTCAAAGAATGAACCTATGGACCACTGATCAGTGGTAAGATAGGATTTTTATTAGACAGAAAGGAATATAGAAGAAATAGAAAGCACCAGAGCTTCTGGAAGGGGGAAAGAACTAATTGGGGAGTCTGTACTGTGGGCTCTTTATCTAGGGGTATTAGGTCTTGAGAATTATACTTGGCCAGGACTTGGTAGGTGGAAAAACATCTTTTCAAAGTTAATGAGTGTATTAACAAATGAATGAATGTAGCTCTCCCTCCACCAGGGCCAGGTTATCATCTGGTCCTTAACTGTTTTTGTCTCTGAGAAGGGATTAGGGTATGTGCTCCCTACTCAAAGTGGATCCACCCAAAAAACCATCTCAGGCTGCTTTGTTCATGATCTTGTTAGAGCCCAGGGGGTGTGTCCTGAAAAAGGCAGTCTGCTTGTGCCTGGAAATGGGGGTCTGATTTCTGAGCTCACCTGGGCCTAGAGAATGGAGGGCCTCCCTGTCCATCCCAGAGTGGGGAAATCCTGTATCATGTTAACATACTTTCACATACAATCTCACACACGCAAATGCACGCTTACACACATACATGCACATACATTCACATGTATCCCCACACAGTCTGCTCAGGACTTGTGTTTGCAGGAACCTCCCCTGAGGGACTCACCAGGGATAGGGACCTGAAGTGCTGCTTGCATCTCGTCTTAGCCCGTGTGGGCCGCTATAACAAAACACCATAGACTCAGTAGCTTGTAAACATTTACTAATATTAATATTTATTGCAATTAATACTTGTCACAGTTCTGAAGATTGGGAAGTCCCCTATGTAGGTGCTGCCAGGCTCCATGTGGGGTAAGGGTTCGTGCCTCATAGCCTCTTCTCACTGCACCCTTGTACAGTAGGAAGGACTAACTTGCTCTGTGGGCTCTTAGAAGGGCAGCAATCCCCATTCAGCTCCCAAAGGCCACCTCCCGGGTCCATCGCCTTATTGGCTTGCTTTTAATTTCCGAATTTTGAGGACATACAAACATTCAGCCCATAGGACACCAGCACTCACACACAGGCGCACATGCAAGTCCCTTCCCTCCCACCACACACGCATGTCCCCACACTCACCACATACCCGCACCCTACAACCCATATACACACAAGCACCTTTACACACATGTGTCGCACACACAGCTGCCCCCACACACCACACACACCCTGCACGTACTTATACACACCTCACTCCCACACACTCACTGATGATTTTGGATAAATGAGATCTTACTAAATGATGCTTTTAAAAATTCATAAACACCTTTTTTTATTTAGGAGTCATAGTCAATTTCCTCTAGGTTTGCAAGTGGATTGACATCATTCTTTTTATTTCTTCAATATCTACAGTGCTGTCTCCCTCTCATTCCTACTCATGTACAGTTTTTTGTCCTTCACAAGCATTGTAGGAGATTTATACCTTTCGTTGGTCCTTTCAAAGAAAAAAACCCCAGAATTTTGATTATCCTTTATCCTTCTTTTATCTTCTGCTTCATTACCTTCGGCCTTTATCTTTATTCATTTCATCTGTCTCTCTTTTTTAGTTTTGGTTTAGCTTTGTTCTTTTTTCCTAATTTCTGAAGATGAAACTAATCTCCTTTGCCATCTTCCTTCTTGAGTAACTAAGGAACTCAAAGGCTTCAATGTCCCCCAAATGGAGATTTTACCACATCCCACACATTTGCTATTAAACATTTTTCTATGCTTTGCATTACAGATAGCTTGTAGTTTTGCTTTTCATTCCCTTCCCAGTTTAATGCTTGTGTAGTACAGTTTCTCTTAATTTTGGGTTAAAGATTTTCTGGTCATCTTTAATTATGCATTTCAGTTATATTAGATAATGATCTGAGGATGTGTTGCTTGAAATACCATGTTTTTGAGTCAGGATTGGGGGCTGCCATAACAAAGCCCCACACACTGGGGAGCTTAAACAATTGAAATGGATTTTCTTCCAGTTCTGCAGGCCAGATGTCCGAGTTCAAGGTATCAGCAGGGTTCATTCCTTCTGGGGGTCATTTAGGAAGGAACTGTCCTAGCTTCCTAACTGTCCCCTAGCTTCTAGGGTTTGCTAGAAATCTTTGGTGTTCCTTGGTTTGTAGACACATCACCCAATCTCTGCCTTCACCTTCACATGACCTTCTTTCTCTGTGTGTGTGTGTCTGTGTCCAAATGTCCCCTTTTTATAAGGACATAGTCACATTGCATTAAAGCCACCTTAATGGCCTAATTTTAATTTGATCATCTCTGTGAAGATTCTTTTTACAAATAAGTCACATTCTGAGGTACTAGGGATTAAGACTCTAACAGAGTTTTCTGGAGGCAGGGGGACATAATTCAACCCATAACAGAAACCAAATGCATAAATAACTTTTAAAAATGTTCCACAGCCTCTGGAAAAAACGCATTTCCTTAAAAGATAGGCTTTTCTGTATAGCTTTAAAATCTAGTTGTTTTTTGTTTACATCTGTCCAACTAAATGACACTTTATTAAAATATCCCATTATAATGGCATTTTTATTGAGGTCCTTCTTCATGTCTGATAGTTTTTCTTTGTGCGTTTAGTTGCTGTGTGTTTCGCTTGCCACTGTATAACTCTATTAGGGCTCTGACTAACACACATAGACATACTATATGCAATGCATATATCACATTATATATATTTGTGTGTGTGTGCATATATATATATATATATATATATATATATATATATATATAGAGAGAGAGAGAGAGAGAGAGAGAGAGAGAGAGATTTTAAGGAATTAGCTCATGTAATGATATGATGTGGAGGCTAAGAACTCCACGGTCTACAGATTGGAGACCCAGGGAAGAGTAGCATTTGAGTCCAAGGACTGTCTGGAAGCAGAATTCCTTCCTCTTTGGGTGACCTCAGCCCCATTTTTTCTTAAGACCTCCTCGTATTGATTGGATGAGGCTCACCTATATCATGGAGAATAATATGCTTTACTTAGTCTACTAATTTAAATGTTAATTTCATTGAAAAATACCTTCGAAGCCACATCAGGACTGGTGTTTGATCAAAAAAAGGGTACTACAGACTGGCCTAGTTGATACATAAAGTGTGCCCCCTACTGACTGTCACACAGTCTCGGTCTTCTGGGCTTTTCTCAGTGCAGAATATCTATGAATCTGTACTTGATCATGACGGAGCACATGGCCAGTCCCTGTGTTGTCACCCCTCTAGACAGCAAATGCACTTCATATGGGTGACTGCCCATCACTGCTTCCTTTCTGAGGCCTCTATTCTGTCTCAGGTTGTTGGTTTTGCAGCTTTGCCTCTAGAAGATAGTTTCGGAATTCTTTCTTTCCTTATCCTGCAGGCAAGCAGTGTTTGGCTAGGATTGGGAGCCATGGGCTGCACAGGGAAGCTGGCCTCCTCAGACCCATTTTCGCTATTGCTGGGTCCTTTTGTTTGGAGTCTTCACAGATGTTCCTGTTATCCTAGAAGCTCAGGACCATTTGCCAGGTGGAGGCTAGGTCTGTGGCTATCAGTCTGGAGCTCTGCCAGCACTGCTGGTATGTAGGCAGGGGCCTTGGGCTTCCAGAGCCTTTCTTCAGTCACTCAACCTTCTTGCCCTCTAGCCTTGTGCCTTATTTCTTGGCCACTGGCTGGCATCCTCCCAACTTCTGTCTCTTCATTTCTAGCCACCCTCAAGCTGAGCCCCAACAACCACTGAGGTAGAAGGGTCATTGCAGTCCCAGCTGAAGCCCGAGCCTCCTGGGGTGCCAGTTTCCTCGGGGAGGCCAGGTGTTGCCCTGTCCAGGTGCCTTTGGGCCCAGCTCTCTCCTGGCCCTTTCCCCAGGCCCTGATCCATGGCCTTTACTTGGCCCCCCACTCCCTTCCTCTGGACCTGTCCCCACACTTGGGACTCCACCCCTGCATGTACTGGGGAAGACTAAAGGTCTCACCAAATTGGGGAGTCCTCTCCAGAAAGGTAGAAAAAACAGAAAATGGTAACACAAACTGCTAATGAGACTGCAGAGACCAGGAAAGAAGCATCCCCTTTCATCTAACCAGCCCGGTACTTTCTCAATGTAGCCTGTGACTGGGGAAAAGCACCTGGCAATCTGTAGGTTATCTGGGCAAGTGAATTAATTGCCTTTATACAAAGGAAAAGTAGTGCTTTCTCTTAGAGGCCAGAGCTTGGAGTCAGGTCCCACGCTGAATCCCCCGGAAGGAAGGAGCTAGGGCTCTAGCTTCTCTGAGTGCATTCCAAAGAGCTGCCTGCATCCCTTCACTGGAGCCCCGGAGAAAGGTTTATGTACAGGGCTTTCAAAGATTGGCCTAAGTCTCTGGGAGGCCAGAGGAAGGATTCGCAAAGTGGGAAATGCTCTACAAAAGTGACAGAGAAAGGTCTCCTTCGACCTGGGAAATTTGGCAACATTCAGTTCTCTCTGAACTTTGGTGCCCAGCAAGGCGGGGCTGGGCCACAGTGGCCTCTCCTTTCTACTGCCAGCCGCCTGCAGGCTTGGCGACATCCATCCCTGGCATTCTCATCTGCCTCATGGGCTCACCTCTCTGGGCGACAGGCACAGGGAAGTCAGTGGAGGTGAGGAAAGCCGAAGTTTGGAGGCGAGGGCGGGCAGGCTGGTCACTAGCAGGCTGAGCACGACCTTCTGGCCGGCTGTCTTGCTAATCGCTAGAGATGTCTCTATCATGTGTCCGAGCCCACCGCCTGTGCATTGGGAGCATTTTACCTGTCCCCTGGAGAACCTGGAAAAGCTGCTCCCAGAGAAAGACAAAGAACTGCTGGCCCTTCCCAGGCCCCATGAGGCAGAGAGGAGGACTCTGCAGATGTGGCTGGGAGGGATCCAGCAGTCAGCAGAGCATAGACTTTGCAGCGAGGGATCTGGGTGCCAGGCCCTGGCCCCTGAAACTCCCCAGCTATGACTGGCAGAAGCTGCCTCACATCCTGGCGTGCCTTTTCCCATCAGTAAAATGGAGACATTACAATGTAGTCAGGAGGATGGCTCATACCTACAGCCCAGTACACAGCAAACGTTCAGTGAATACCATCTGTGACCATCTGTGGCTATAGATCTTGTGATTCTGGAGCCCTTGGACTAGATGCTGGGCGCATTCTCTTCTTGCATAGCCTCCAAGCCCTGCATGGCTTCCCTGGCTCACTGGGCTCCTGTGCTAGGTGAGTAGGAGCCACCCCAAAAGATGTGTCTACGTCATAATCCCTGGGCCCCATTAATGTGAACTTATTTGGAAAAGTGGTCTCTGCAGATGTAATTGTATTAAAGGTCTTGAGATGAGGTCACCCCGGATTGCCTAGGTGAGCCTTAAGTTCACTCACAAGTGACTTTAGAAAAGACATAGAGGAGAGGCACACAGGGAGAAGAGGGAGAGGCCATGTGAAGATGGAATCAAGTATTGGCGTGATGCTGCCACAAGCTAAAGAATGCCTGAGGCCACCAAAAGCTGGAAGAGGCCAGGAAGGGTCCTCCACTAGAGACCCTAGAATAAGCATGGCCCTGCTGATGCCTTGATCTTGCTCTTCTGGCCTCTAGAACAGTGACACTGAATTTCTCTCATTTTTGTCACCTGGTCTGTGGTACTTTTTTAGTGCCACAACTAACAGGCCACCTGGCTGTGCCCTCTTCCTGGGCTGCTTTTCTCCTGATATCTTCCCCACTAGGCCTCTGTCCCCTCCCTGCAGGGAGACCCTGTCTGACCACTTCCTCAATTTTTTTTTTTTTATTGTCGGGGAGTCATCGAGGGTACAAAGAACCAGGTGACACTGATTGCGTTTATTAGGTAAAGTCCCTGTTATAATTGTGTCCTGTCCTCAAGAGGTATGTTACTCCCTGACTTTCTATGCACACAGCAGGTGGCACTCTGACCCTGTGGTCTCTCTACCTCCTTTTGGTTTGTGTCCCCTCTCTGGAAAGCAGTCCGCCTCTGTGAGGGCAGGGATTGGGTCTTGCTCACTGATGCTCCCCACCACCAGGCCAGGACCTGGCCCAGAGCGGTACCCCTGTGTGGATGTGCTGAAGGGAAGGATAGTTGAAGGCTCTTCCTCTGTATTACAACTGGGACATGTGAGTGTCCTTGCTTTATAGAAAGGGAACTACGGTACGTAACATCCGAAGTGACCAGGTGGCATAAGGGCTCTAAGAAAGCACTTCTGGCATTGCTTCCAGGCCCCTGACTCCCCACTGAGAACTTAGACTGGGGAGGATGAGCAAAGGCTTTGAGAATCCCCAAAACAGGTTGTGATTTTTTTCCTTTTGTACAATCCTGTTCAGAAAGTCAAATCTACTTTGGGGTGAAGTCATCTTCGGGTACGGTAATTTTGTAGCACCATCCCAACATGGGTGGTTGGGAAAATGGGAAAGGCAACTGGATCCCCTGTAGTTTGGGTGGCAGAGTTCAGATGGCTGGAGTGGAAGAAACAGCAGTGCTGGAGTCTGGTACTTGGGTGTGAATCTGCCAATGCTTCTTGGCAGTGAGGCCCAGACAACTCCTTCCATCTGTGAGACTCAGTTTCCAAGCCTATAAGCAGGGCTCAGGATGGTCCCCAGCTCAGCAGAGTGCGCACAACCAGCTCAGCAGAGTACTGCCCATGGGGAGGGGTTCAAGCAAGGCCCCCGTACTGCCACCACTGGCACTGCCCCCGTGCTGGCACCCCCATTGCTGGCACCATCCTTTGCTGCAGCCTCCAGGGTTAAGGCATACAGGGCTGAAGGTCCATGGGTAGAAATCCAGGTGTAGGCAGCAGTGCTCCCTCTCAAGGCTTTGCAGCACTGTTTTTCAACCTTTTCTATCTCATGGCACACTTGAACCTATAGTTAAACTTCCATGGGCACACTTAAATTATGTTGATTAAAAAAAAGAGTAAAAAAAAGAATATACTTACTGTGCTTTGAACGTCTTCCAAAAATAATTTAATCAATGACCTTTAAAAGGTTTCCCAGCACACCTAAGATCCTCTCACGGCACAGCAGTGTGCCGTGGCACACCAGTTGATAATCACTGCTCTAGAGGAGGGTCCTTCTTGCCTCTTCCAGCTTCTGATAATTCCCATTCTGTGGGTTGTCATTTGCTCTATTGATTGTGTTCTTAGCAGTGCAAAAACTTTAATTTGACCAAGTCCCATATGTTTATTTTTGTTGTTGTTGTGATTGCTTTTGAGGTCGTCTTCATAATTTTTTTCCTTAGGCTGGTATCTATATTTTTCCATTTTTCTCTATAATTGTTACAGTTTCATGTTTTTGGTTTAAGTCTGTTATCTATTGTGAATTAATTTTGTAAGCAATGAGAGATACAGATCCTTTCAGTTTTCTGCATGTGGTTAATCACTTTTCCTAGCATCATTTATTGAATAGGGATTCTTTTCCCCAGTGTATGTTTTCTGTCTGCTTTGCCAAAGATAAGATGAGGATAGGAAGATGATTTTATCTTTGGGTTCTGTGTTCTGATCTATAGGTGTAAATTACCAATTTGTTTTTACTCTTTAAAAAATTTTTTTATTAAATCATAAACACGTAGATCATGTATACATTAATGCATATATGGGGTATAATGTGCTGATTCCATATAGAATTAGGAATGCTTACATCACACTGGTTAATATATAACTCATCTCGTTTACTTAATTTACTCTTTTTTTAATCAACATAATTTTATGCCAGTACCATGCCTTGTTTTGGTTACTATAGCCTTGTAGTATAGCTTGAAGTCTGGGAAAGATGCCTCCTAATTTGTTCTTATTATGTAAGGTTGCATTGGCTATTTGGAGTCTTTTCTGGTTCCACATGAAGCATAGAACTATTTTTTTCTAGGTTTGTGGAAAAATGGCATTGGTAATTTAATGGGGATTGTGTTGAATCTATAAATCACTTTGGGCAGTAGCATTTTAACAATGTTGACTCTACTGATCCACAAGCATAATATGTTTTTCCATCTGTTTATATCCTCTGCCATTTCTTTCTTCAGTGTTTCATAATTCTCCCCATAGAAGTGTTTCACCTCCTTAGTTAAATATATTCTTCAGTATTTTATTGTTTTTGTTGTACTGAGAAAGGTATTGCGTCTTTGATTTGGTTCTTAGCTTGACTATTTGTGTATATGAAAGCTACTGATTTGTGTATGTTGATTTTGTAACCTGAGACTTTGCTGAATTTATCAATTCTAGGAATCTCTTGGTTGAGTCTTTGGGATTTTCTAGATATAAGATCATATTGTAATCAAAGAGCAATAGTTTGACCTCCATTTGGACACCCTTGATTTCCTTCTTTTGCCTGATTTCTTTGGCTAGGACTTCCAGCAGTATGTTGAAGAGGTGATAGTGGGCAACCTTGTCTGGTTCCAGTGCTAAGCAAGAATGCTTTCAATTTTTCCCCCTTCAGAATGATGTTGGTTGTGGATTTCTCATATATGGCTTTTATAATTTTGAGTTATGTCCCATCTATGCTTATTTTATTAAGCATTCTTATAAAAGGATGCTGAATTTTGTCAAATGCTTTTTCTGCATCCATTGAAAGGATCATATGGTCTTTGTTTTTGCATCTTTTTTATGTGGTGAATTACATTTATAGATTTGCATATATTGAACTATCCTTGAGTCTCTGGGGTAAAGCCCACTTGGTTGTGGTGAATTAATTTTTTGATGTGGAGCTGAATTTGATTTGCTAAGATTTAACTGAGAATTTTTGCATCTATATTTATAAGGGATATTGGTCTATAGTTTTCTTTTTTAATTGTGTCCTTTCCTGGCTTTGGTATCAAGGTGATATTGGCTTTGTAGAACAAGTTAGGGAGGATTTCTTCCTTCTCAATGTTATGGAATAATTTATGCAGTATAGGTACAAGTTTTCTGTAGGCTTCGTAAAATACAGTGTGAAACCGTCTGGTCTGGGACTTCATTTGTTGGAACACTTTTTTTTTTAGACAGAGTCTCACTATGTCACCCTCAGTAAAGTGCTGTGGCATCATAGCTCACAGCAACCTTAAACTCTTGGGCTTAAGGAAGTCTCCTGACTCAGCCTCCCAAGTAGCTGTGACTACAGGTGCCGGCCACAATGCCTGGCTATTTTTTTGTTGCAGTTGTCCATTGTTTAGCTGGCCCAGGCTGGATTCGAACACACCAGCCTTTGTGAATGTGGCTGGCACCATAACCACTGTGCTACGGGCACTGAGCCTGTTGGAACAATTTTTACTGCTGCTTCAATTTTGATGCTTGATATTGGTCAGTTCAGGAGTTCTATTTCTTCCTGTTTGAGTCTAGGGCAGTTATGTGTTTCCAAGAATTTGTCCATTTCCTCTAAATTTTCAAGTTCAGAGCCAAGTTTTCTATGACTTGTGACTACTTTCCTAACTGATACACTGTGTTTGTTTCTTCCTCCATCTCATTCCCGTAATCAGAGGAAATAATCAAAGCTGCTCCTGTTCTCCTCAGCTGTCCTCTGCCTGCCTGGATTGCTTCCCTCTGCCTCCTCTTATCTTGTTCTCCTTTAACTCACTAGAACACTGAAGGAAAATACATGGTATATTAAGTAAGGAATATTTCCTTTGGAAAAAAATCCCATCCCCCTAAATTAATTTGATTCTTACTTCCTTGTTCTGATTTGATTTTGTTTTTCTGTCAGACTTTTCCAGAAAAGGTTTTTAAAAAATTCTTGGAATAAGGGGGGTGGGGTCTTGGCGTGTGCCACACTTTTAGGGGGCAAAACATGATTGTAAGAGGGACTTTACCTAACAAATGCAATCAGTGTTACCTGGTTTCTTGTACCCTCAATGAATCCCCAATGATTAAAAAAAAAATCTTGGAATAATTATAAGTTCTCATGACCAGTAACATGGGACACACAAGTCTGTTTTATATTATGGTCAAGGGCACTGCCAAATATGGGCTGGGCTAAAACAGAAACATCATAGGAACAAACAAATAACTCCTGAGCATAGGCAAGGCATGCATCTTATTCATCCTCATATCTCAGCACACAGGTAAATGTTAGAATATGCCTGTGGAATGAATAAATGACTAAATTAGAATGTAGGGTTACTGAGAATGATTGAAACAATAACCTTAAAATCAATAACCACGTGTAAGTATGAATCTAACAATGTGAGTCCAAGACCTGGACACTGAACTACAATCCATTGCTGAGGAATTAAAGAAGGGCCCCACGTGGGAAGACATTAATATATCATGTTCATGGACTGAAAGGCTCAATACTAAGATGTCATTCCTCCCCCAAATGATTTATAGTAATAGATTCGATGCAATTCCCACTAGAATCCGAGTAGGCAATTTTTTTTCATAGAAATTGGTTCTAAAACTCATGTGGAAATGTGACAAAGTTAGAATAGACAAAACAATTTTGAAAAAGAACAGTTTCAGAGAATTCATATTACCTGATTTCAAGATGTGTTATAAAGCTACAGCAGTCAAGACAACATGGCATTGGCATAAAGATAGACAAACTGGCTGCCTTAGTCTGCTTGGGCTGCCATAACAAAATATCACAGACTGGGTGGCTTAAACAGCAGACATTTATTTCTCATAGTTCAGGAGGCTGAGAAGTCCCAGATCAAGGTGTTGGCAGATTTAATTCTTGGTGAGGGCTCTCTTCTTGGCTTGTATATGGCTACCCTCTCACTGTAGCCTCTATGGTGGAGAGAAGCAGCTCTAGTGTCTCTTCCTCTTCTTCTGAGGACAATAATCTGATCATGAGGGCCCTACCCTCATGACTTCATGTGAAGCTGCCATTTCCCAAGCTTCCCCTACAACACCATCCCATGGGGGTCAGGGCTTCCACAAATTAATTTTGAGGGGACACATTCAATCCATAGCACCAACTGATGGGGAACCAGGTAAAGTCCAGAAGTAGACTCTCACACATATGGCCACTGATTTTCTGTAAAGGTGCCAAAGCAACTCAATGGGAAAAGATCATCTTTTAAACAAATACAGTGCTGGAAAAACTGAATATCCATGTAGAAAAAAAATGAATTGTGAATTTGCCTCACCATACACAAAATGGATCACAGACCTAAATGTTACAGCTAAAACTATATTCTATAAGAAAATATATCTTTGTTTTTATAAGAAAGACTTTATGGAATAAAGTCTTAGTGACTTGAGTTTTGTGAAGATTTCTTAACTAGAACATAAAAGTACAAACTATAAAATAAATCAAATAAGTCTCATTCATAAATTAGACCTCATCAAGCTAAAGCAACTTCTCTTCAAAAGGCCAGCCATAGTCTGGTAAAAAGTACTGCAGAACACATATATATCTGACTTGTGTCTAGGATTCTTACAACATAAAAAGAAGACAACTCAATTTAAAAATGGGTAAGAGATTTGAACAGACACTTCATCAAAAAAGATATATGAGTGGCTAATGAGCACATGAAATGGGGCCCAACATCATTAGCAACCAGAGAAATGGACATCAAAACTATGGGATACCACTTCACACCCACCAGGATGGCTGGAATTAAAAAGGCAGATAATAACAAGTGTTGGTGAGGATATGGAGAAACTGGAACTGTTGGTGGAACATAAAATGGTGGCCTGTTTTGGAAAACAATTTGGCAGTTCCTCAAAAAGTTAAACATAAAGTGTTAGCACATGAGCCAGCAATTCCTGTTTATACACCCAAGAGAAATGAAAACATGTCCACACAGAAACTTATACACAATATTCATAGCAGCTTTAATTGTTATGGCCCCAAACTGGAAATAACCCAAATGTCCATCAACAAGTAGTTAGGTATTGTGGTCCATTCGTACAATGGGATACTGCCAGCAATAAAAATGAAGTATTGACATACACACAACCACCTGATAAATCTCAAAATAATTATGTCACGTGACAGAGGCCAGACAGATACTGTGCGAGTCCATTTATACAGAACTCTAGAAAATGACAATCTCTACTGACAGAAGGCAGAGCAACAATTGTGGGGATGGGGACTGGGGGAACCACAAGGCTACTGTCTTGTGTATGGGGATGGCTTCACACATGTACACACAGGTCAAAACTCACCTAGTCATACAATTGAAAGATGTGCAGTTTACTGTATGCCCATTATACCCATTATACCTCTGGGTCTAGCTTAAGGTGAAACAATGGCCAAATGGGAACTCCTGAGAAAGGCAGACAGGGCCCCTTATGTCAAAGCAATCCCTTGTCACATGCATGGGGGACTCAGCCAGCTATAAAGGTTGACACCTTAGGGGTGTCATAACCATCCAGATGGCTAAAATATATAAAATCTGTGGTGGTTGTACAATAATTCTTTCATGTTTAGGAAAATTGCTCTTTATTAGGAATCAGGTAGAGTCCAAACTTTTGTATGTGCATCCTAGGATCTCCATACGCTGGTTCCAATTGACCATTTAACCTGTCACTGTTCTACAGAAACCCTCCTAAGGTCCCCTAGAACATGCCCTTCTTCCACCCATCTCAACTCAAGTACTTCCTAGCACCTCGCCCCCCTAGGTCCCTCTACCTCCCTTTCCTGTCTCCAGAGCTGCCCTTTGTACCCACTAGGCCGAGAGGCTGTTGCTATGTTGCCTGAAGTGTGACAACACGAACAACTGGAAGGAAGTCATGGCTACGTTTCTCAGGAAAATGGTATAGTGCTTTGCTGAGGAATGTGGGGATCAGACCCAGCCTTCCTTCCTGGTCTCAGAGTCATGGTGTCCACCTGGCCTCGGGTGGCTGCCCATGATCCCAGTCAGAGGAGCCTGTACCCTTGGGCACACTGAGGCAGCTCACCCATGGGGCCTTTCTGTCTCACCTTTGCAGGAGCACTTAAGTATAAGCTCTGGGCTCTTTTGCACAATTCTGTGCTAATAGCCTCTCCTGCAACCTTGACCCCAACTGCCTATCTGGGAAGTTTAAATCCTCATAACAGCCCCTCTGCAATAGGGTTCGTTTCAAGGGCCAGACACTTGCAGATTTTCCTTGTTTGTTTGCCAGCCAACTAAACAGGAACAATTCCACTTGACAATGAATTCAGTCAGGATGATGCACCAGTTACCGTGGAGATACTGCCAGAGCATTCACATGGATCTTGAAAGGTCCAAAGTTTCCAAGGGCAAATGGGAACTCTCAGGGGAGTTCCTATGGCAGGGGGAAAGCAGAAAGGACTTTCCCGGTAGTTTAAGCTCTTACATTCTAGTTGTCCATCAAAAAGCAAGTGTGGGCCTCATCCCAGTTCCCCACACAGCAAGGGGAGAGGGAGCCCAATTTCAAGGCACAGTAGAAGGAAAAATACAGTGTCCTTTCTGGACACTCTCTTATTTCATGCAAAACCCATTTGGTTCATACTGTATACCTGAATACCATGGGTAAAAGAAAATGACACTAATAATGACCTTGTAGTGTGAATCTAAGTAAGAGGAGCTAAATCAGACCCAGAACCAATGAACAAAAAGGTACGCCGACATTTGTAATTTACCTAGGCAAGCACTGGGGACCCTGAAACTTTTCTAAAATCAGAATGCGAGTGTCCAGCAGCTCTCCTGGCAAATGCACTTTCTGCTGAAAATGCCTGTACATCTTCTTTCCTGCACCTAGTTGTCCTTTACCACAAGTCCTAAGGTGAAAAAAGGGAGCTTAGCTCAAAACAAGAGTTGGCTTACACATTAGAACCTATGGAAGGATGTGCTCACTGTGAGACACAGTTCTCTCTTCAGTGGGAGCTGGTGACTAGCCGGCAGGCAGGACTAGAGCACTCATTTAGCAGAGCGACGGAGATGGGTATCAGCCTGTGCCAATCTGCTCCTTTCCTGGGTCAGTTGAAGAACATGGGACTGAAGCCCAAGCACGTAGCCTCCTACCCTGCAGGGGGACTGCTTCCTGAAGCCATGCCAGGGATTATCTGTGCTTCAGAAAAACCCAAACTTCCCAATGACCTCACCAGGGACTTCAAACACACTGTTCCCAATACTTCTTTTTATACTGGAAACTCAAAGTTGCAGATACTTGGACTGGTCCCAGGTAAAGCTAGAGAAACTATGGTACTGAGTCTGAGTTCAGTGTGCCAGGAGTACAACATTCATTTCACACTTACTTACTAAGCACTGGAACTGGGCTTAGCAGAGAGGACATGGGGACGGATCATGACATGCAGTCACAGGCTTATAGACAAGAAGGCAATCATAGGACAGGAGTCTAGGCACTGCTGAAAGAGGCTACAAGACGAGCAAGTTACAAAAACCCTGCAACTTTCCATGACATACACACACATAAAACTTACATACATATATGTGCACGTGTGTGTGTGTATACACCAAACTGCTGGAGTTACCCTAGTGGTTAAGTGGAGCTCCAAGCAGTATCCTCAGAGGGAAGGCTGTATTCCCAGGTTTTCCCACACTCTCCCAATGGGAGGCAGCTGTCTGTGACCCTCCCACCTCTGGTAGGGAAGGCACAGCTCTTGGAGACCTCAGGATGGCCTCCATCTGCCTACCACCTAACTGCCCTTGGGCACTGTGTATGACAAAGCCATGTTCTCCCCTGGGAGTGGAGAGGGCTGGAAGGAGGTGGCTGCTGCCAACCAGGATGCTAGGCTAAGAGCAACAAGGGGCAGAAGTCTTGGGCGTAGCTCTGAGGACAGGATGGGTGGAACTGGGCAGGGCCTGCCAGCGGCTGCCTCTGCCTCATTACAATGTCCTCGAGAACTCCCCTTGGCTTTCGATAAAGTGTCATTCGAAGGGGCAGATGGGCATAGGGATGGATTACATCATCACAGAGAAAAGGGGCCAGGTTTGCCACCACACTCAGCCAGTGTCAGGCCTGGCATGGCCCTCTTTCTCCTTACTGAGGTCTTCTCAGAGGGCTAAGGATTCCTACTTAGGGGGTGATTCTCATGGCAATAATCTCTCATATGGCAAAAATCTCTATTTCAATTTACTTTAACCTTGAACAGGAAAACATTCAAAGCAGCTGAATGTTCCATATTCTAAGAAATGTCCTGTAAAAGTCAATGGGCGATGCCACCTGGCACGCTCTGTCCCATACAGGGCCACCCGAGTGCAAATTCTGAACCCGTCTTGCTTTCCGTCTTGCAAATTCTGAACCCATCCTCCTAATTGTCACCAGCCCCACAGGGAGGCTGCCTGAGCAGAGGAGCAGGCAGATTTGAAGCTTTAGGCCAGGGTGGCCTTTGCTGGTGGGGTGTGGGGGCAGAAGGCAGTGGGTGGGAAGGGAGAATGAAGCCAGCAGAGTGGATGGCAGTGAGCATGAGCAACATGGTGAAAGTCTCCCAGGTCCTGTCCTGCATGCAGGGCCTGGGCCAGCCATTACCCAGAACCACCCTGAGGAGGTGATGGGGTGGGCTGTCAGGGCTCCTGTAGAGGCAGCTGCTGGCCCAGTCCTTCCCTGTCCCACATCAGGAGGGTGGAGTAAGTGCTGAAGGACTAAAGTGCTTTCAGTGTTCCTTACCTGGGAACGCCTACAAGTCTGTGAAGGCAAGAGCCCTCTCTGCTGTAAACTCAGGTCACCGCCTACTGTACAGGGACGAGCGGGTTGTGCTCACGTGCCTGTGCACCTGCCACAGGCACACTGGGTTGGGGGGGCAGGTCCCCAGGCACAGGCAGGCTCGGTCCTGGCTCTTCTGGTGCTGTAGCTGCACCTGCCAGGGCCTGCGCGGCAGGCTAGGGGGTCAGCGGCCACTTGGCCCAGGCCGGGCAGCGTCGCTTCCCTGTGGAGGACCTCCCGCTGCTGCAGCGCTCCTGCTAGAGCCCCGGGGCCGGCCGGCAGTCCGGGTGCCCGCGCCGTGCACCGCCTGGTGCTTAAAGAGGTTGGCCCGGCGGCCGAAGGCCTTGCCGCAGTCGCTGCACTCGTAAGGCCGCTCGCCACTGTGCGCGTGCCGGTGCTGGCTAAGGCCTGAGCGGCCGCGGAAGGCCTTGCCGCACTCCCGACAAGCGAAGGGCTTGTCACCACTGTGGCTGCGCTGGTGGTGGATGAGCTGCGACACGCCCTTGAAGGCCTTGCCGCACTGGCCGCAGGTGTAGGGCTTGTCACCACTGTGAGTGCGCTGGTGCTCGATGAGGTTGGAGCTGCGGCTGAAGGCCTTGCCGCACTCAGGGCACGCGTAGGGCCGCTCGCCGCTGTGGATGCGCTCGTGCTCAAGCAGTGCGAAGCTGCGCCGGAAGAGCTTCCCGCAGTCGCTGCAGGCGAACGGCTTCTCGCCGCTGTGGATAACCTGGTGCTTGATGAGGTTGGAGCTGCGCGTGAAGGCCTTGCCACACTCGGGGCAGGCGAACGGCTTCTCGCCACTGTGGATGCGTGCGTGCTCCAACAGCGCGAAGCTGCGCCGGAACAGCTTCCCGCAGTCTGGGCAGGCATAGGGCTTCTCGCTGCTATGGATGACCCGGTGTTTGATGAGGTTGGAGCTGCGGCTGAAGGACTTCCCGCATTGCTGGCACAGGTAGCGCTTCTCGGCGCCGGTGGTACACGGCTGCCGACCGAGTGAACTCTGCCCAGAGCCCTGAACGCTGCTCCGCTGTGGCAAGGCTCTGGTAGGACTACCCTGTGGCAGAGGCAACCTCGCTGCCTGACCCCCCTCAGCAGCCCCTCGGAGTTCTGTTTGAGAGTGTGTCTGCTTTGAAATTGACGTGTGGCTCCTTATCCTGTCACCTGTGAAGGACAGTACCAGTCAGGGTCACCAGCACCAGCCCTCCCTGGGTCTCTACTGAGGGTTTTGTTCCCTTCACTCCCGCCCCAAGGCAAAGAGGAGAGAGGAGCAGGAGGTGAGCACTTGGGGTAAGGAGCCATCACATGGGCAGCCAGGAGACCTGGAGGGGACAAGCTGGCAACAGCAGAGCTGGTGTGATACGTGTTGCAGCACTCTCTGGGAGGCTGAAATCTGCCACTAAAGGGAATCTCTCATCCAAAGTGGCAGCGTCACCCACCTCTGGAAGCTGCTGCTTGCTGCCTTTTGACTCAGGCAAGTTTGCCACTCACCTGTGTGCAGTCTGGTGGTCACTCCTGTTCTGTGGTGGTCTGCTACCCAGGGCCCCTCCCCTCGCTCCAGCTGGGAGATGAGGTGAGGCTTGGAGAAGGAAAATCCTGCCCATGGAAATGAAGCAGGTCAGGACCACTGTAGCTAAGGCCAGGGTCACTCCTGAATTCTGGCCAGCCTTAATATCTTCAGGTAACAGAGAACAAAGAACTCCCTAAAAAGTGCTGTGAGAAGGTACAGGGAAAGGGCAGAGCCCCTCTAAAGAATCACAGGGGCCAGGTGGGCAAAGGGGCTTTTAAGTAGGTTACTTAGCCAAGGGGACAACCACATTTTCACTTGGTCTGCAGGGAGGCTGAGAAGCTTGTGAGGAATGGGGTATCTGTGGGGATCCTGAGTGATAAGAGGGCTACAGCAGGGCCCCTACCCTGCTTCACCATCAGACTCAGCTGAGGATCCCAGAACTGGGAATCTCAGATCTGCCTGGTGAGGGTCAGAAAGAACTCAGGGGATGGAGCTAGTCTTCCTCTGTGGGGTTTGCATCACAGAGGCGCAATCTGTGAAGTCTAGAAGAAGGGGAACAGGACTCCGTGTCGCAGTACAGCTGGGAGGTTGCCTGTAGCAAGGAGTGCTCCTGCTCAGCTTCCCTGCCTGGCTGGAGGGAAGGGCCGACTCCTGGCTGTCTCTCTTGCCTGCATTGCTCTTAGTCACTGGCTCCTGCCTGCTCAGCCTGTGAATTCAGGGTTTCCCTGTAACTGGCAAACTAATACCCCTTTCTGTAGTAGGGCTGTGCTGGCAAAGGAAGGGAGGGCAGCCCGCTCAAAGCTGTCCCAGCTCCTTCTTGGACTTCTTGAGGCTTGAAATCCAAGTGCACACCTGGACCTCATGTGGCACCTCCATGTTTCATGCAAGGAAAGATGCTGCTACATTCTCTAAAGTGGAATGAAGGTAAAATGCAACTACTGAAAAAAAATGAATTAAGTCTAAAACAGTGCATATAGACATTCCACTATAATCTGTGCCAATCTTTTGCAGAAAGACATTTAGTCAGTACATGAGTTTATAAGCAAAGTAAGTCTGATGAGGCATTGTTGAAATTTACAGCTCCATGTAACCAATCAATGAGGAAACTCAGAAATAAAACTGAGTTCAGAAACAGAATAGGAGGGACTGGGTATGTGTATGTTGAAGGGGTCACTTACCTAGAGACACCAAATGGCTATAGTTCTCTAGCATCACCCGCTTGTAGAGGATCCTCTGTCTGAGGTCTAGAAGCTTCCATTCTGACTTTGTGAAGTACACAGACACATCCTCAAAAGACACCGGCACCTGAAATGAGCCCCTCCCACAGCTACAGGGGCCTTCACACTGACAGTGCCAAGACAAACTGGCAGCAACAAAACATGGGGTGTAGAGCTCCAGGGAGCGTGGCAGGTGGGGGAGGCTCAGGGATGCACTTGCTCCTGGAAAAAGTTATGCACAGAGGCAGGAAGCCTAGTTTGGGGGCCTTGGGGAAGGCCCCACTTTGGGTGGCCCTGCTCCCCTGGGTGCAGAGGTTGAGGGGGGTAATTGGGCAGGGACCATCCACTCACCTTGGGTCTCGCTGTCAGGAGAATGGCTGCCATCACCGGGCTGTGGAGAAGCTAGGGAAAGGCAAATTGCTCATGTGAGATAAGGAAGCTTGGGTAGTTTTCCTCATCAGATAGTCCGAGCAAGGCAGGGCCTTGCTGAGAGAGTGGGTGAGCAGGAGAGAATGGGAGGGCCCTTCTCCTAAGAGGCCAATGGCTCAGGGTCCTGGACATCCTGCGGGGCACAGCAGCCACCTGCAGCCTCCTTTCTAGGAAAGCCTGTGGCTTTCTCATCCTCGTGGCTTCCCCGTGGGCCTGACTATCACACCTATGTATAGTTTCCTAGGGCTGCTCTAACAAAGAATCATAACCCGGGTGGCTTATAGCAAAACATGTTTATGCTCTCTCAGTCCTGGAGGCCAGGACTCCAAGGTGCGGGCAGGGCCCCACTGCCTCGGAAGGCTCCCTCCTTGCCTCTTCCAGATTTCCCTGCCTGTCAGCGATAGTTCTCTAGCATCACCCGCTTGTAGAGGATCCAGTCTGTGCCTCCGTCTGCACATGGCCTTCTTCCCTCTGTGTGTCTTAGAAGGATCAGGGCCCTTGGTTACAACTGCAAAGACCCTACTTCCAGGTAAGGTTACCTTCACAGGTACAGTGGATGGGACATCATCATATCTTTGGGGGGACATAAAGCAGCTCATAACAGGTTCCCCAACTGAGCTCCAGTGCCTGCTTCTTCCCACACAGAGGACCCCAAGCTGGGGCACCCAGGCCTACTCCTCATGCTGGAGCTTACCCAGCCAGGCTTCCAAGGCAGCCTGTTCCTTCTTTCCTTTCTTCTTTACTTTTCCCTCTCTTCTCAGCTCTCTTCCTTCCCATCTGGCTAGTACCCCTGACCCTAGCCATTCCTGGAAGCTCCACTGCCGGTGCCTTCTCCTCTCAGGCAGGGGTTCTTATAGACAATTCCAGAACACACATGCAACCTCCACCTAGGAAGTGAAACATACTATCAAGGCAAAGAGGAGGAGTGGCGGGGAGTGCCCATGCAGAGATGCAGTCAGGCCGGACCAGGAGGTTGCAAGTGGCTAAAGGGGCCCAACAAGGGCCTGAGCTTGCTGCTCGGATGCTGAAAACTGAGGGAACAGAGGCAAAGCCCCCTGGGAGGGTAGGGAGCTCCATCTCATGTTGAGGATACAGGAAGCATGGCATTGACAAGGCAGTCACTTTGGCATCAGGATTTCTCCACATTAATTCTCAAGGTCAGAAGACAGTTGGTGTTATGGTTGGGATGCTGTCCCTTCTGAATCTCATGTGGAAATGTGACCCCCAATGCTGGAGGTCAGGTTTGCTGGGAGGTGTCTTGAGTCATGGTCAGATCCCTCAAAAATGGCTTGGTGCCCTCCTTAGGATAAGAAGTGGTTCTATATTAGTTCCTCCCCTAGAACCAGTCATTTGAAAGAAACTGGCACCTCTCTCTGTCTCATCATGGGATATGTACACACCAGCTACCCTCTGCCTTCTGCCAAGAGTGGAGGCAGCCTGAGGTCCTCACTAGATACCCAACCTCGAACTTTCAAGCCAGCAAAATCGTGAACCAAATAGACCTTTTCTCTTTGTAAATTACCCAGCCTCAGGCATTTCAGCAACACAAAATGGACTAGGACTGACTGCTCTAAGAATACCATTTCTATCCAACTAGAGACAGCAACGTGGAAGTCCCAGCAAGGAGCAGGGACACCAGGCGGTGGCTGGTAGGGGAAGTGGGCTCAGAGAGATTTGAATGATGTTCTGATGGGTGGCTACCACTTGACTGTGTCAATAATAAGGCCACAGGACAGAGGGAAAGTGGACAGAGTCCCCAGAATATGGATGGAGAAGGACAGCCATTGTATTCCCCTGGCATTTAAATTGTTCCAAAGTCCCTTTTCATCTATGATGAAATGTCAGTCAACATTAGGTAAAAATAAACTGGTGTTTCTGATAAATAAGTTGATTTTTTTTTTTTTTTTTTTGCAGTTTTTGGCCGGGGCTGGGTTTGAACCTGCCACCTCTGGCATATAGGGCTGGCGCCCTACTCCTTTGAGCCACAGGTGCCACCCGAACAAGTTGATTTTACTTTTTAAAATTTTATTGATTGATTGATTGTTTGAGATAGAGTCTCTCTCTGTTGATCTTGGTAGAATGCCATGGCATCATAGCTTACAGCAACCTTAAACTCTTGGGCTCAAGAGATCTTCTTGCCTCAGTCTCCTGAGTAGCTGGGACTATAAGTGTACACCACCATGCCCAGCTAATTTCCCCTTTTTAAAGTAGAGACAGGATCTCACTCTTGCTCAGGCTGGTCTCGAACTCCTGAGCTTAGGCAATCCATATGCCTCAGCCTCCCAGAATGCTGGGATTACAGGTGTGAGCCACAGAAGATTTTGATCAGCAAAAGGAATGGATGCTAGAACCATTAGGTGCAAGACGGAGGGAGAAAGGTACATCACATATCAAACTGTTATCCCTGGTTATTTGCTATTCACAAGGGAGTAACCTAACTTAATAGGAGAACAGATATGCTGCCAATGGGCTGGTCAGGCTATGCCAAAGCCTTCTGATTGGCTTCTAATGCAGCCTTTGTACCCAATGTCCACGTCCAGACGATTTCAGGGACAGAGTACCCAGTTAGACACCATGAGGAAGCCACTTGTACAAGGAGGCGAGGGAGACAGATTGTTCTAGATGAGAAGAGATTTTTTTTTTTTTTTGAGACAGAGCCTCAAGCTGTCACCCTGGATAGAGTGCCATGGCTTCATAGCTCACAGCAACCTCCAATTCCTGGGCTCAAGTGAGTCTCCTGCCTCCACCTCCCAAGTAGCTGGGACTACAGGCGCCCACCACAACGCCTGGC
>CAUYRH010173241.1:0-18450 GCA_963574655.1 Perodicticus potto
TATTTTCATCATTGATTTAAGAATCATTCAGCACCATGTTGTTTAATTGCCATATATTTGTGTAGTTTTGAGAGTTCCTTCTGGAATTGACTTCTGGTTTTGTTCCATTATGGTCTAAGAAGATACATGGTATAATTTCAGTTTTTCTGAATTTGCTGAGACTTATTTCTATCTTCGACAATGTCCCATGTGCTGATGAGAAGAACCTATATTCTGCAGTTCAGGGGTAGAATGTTCTGTAAATGTCTGTTAGGTCCATTTATTCTAGAGTCTTGCATAAATCTAGTGTTTCTTTGTTGATTTTCTGCCTTTGTGGTTTGTCTAGTTCTCTCAGTGGAACTCCTGAGCTATTACTATGCTCCTGTTTATTTCTTTCCTTAGATCTAGTAGTATTTGCTCTATTAATTTGGGAGCTCTTGCACTTGGTGAATATTTATTTAGGACTATTACATCATCTTGTTGACTCAAATCATTTATCTTTGTAAAATGACCATCTTTGTCTTTTCACACTGTTGTTGATTTAAAGTCTATTTTATGTGATATGATAATAGCTATTCCTTCTCACTTTGGGTTTCCATTTTTTTCTACCCATTTACCTTGAGTCTATAAGAATGTTTATGAATTTAATGGGTTTCTTGGAGATCACAGATACCTGGGTTGTGCTTTTTTCATCCTTTCCAGCACAAATCTATACATTTTAAGTGGGGCATTTAGGCCATTTACATTCAATGTTAATATTAATGTGTGAGATACTGTTCTAGTCGCCCTGTTGATTATTATCTAATTGCTTTGTATTCTCCCTTGCATTACTATTTTATAATAACTTTGAGCTTTTTACTTTTGGATGTTTGTTCACAGGTAGGTAATGATTGTTCCCTTAAATGTAGAGAGTACTTTTAAGCATTTCTTGTTGGGAAAGCCTAATGCTGACAAATTCCCTTAGTGTTTGCTTGTCTGGGATTGTTTTTATTTCTTCCTTTATGAAACTTAGTTTTTCAGGGCACAAAATTTTCGGCTGTTGGGTATTCTGTTTAAGCAGCCTAAAGATAAGACCCCAATCTCTTTCAGCTTTTATGGTTTCTGTTGAAAAGCCTGTTAGTCTGATATGTTTTTATTTGTAAGTTACTTGATGCTTTCATCTCCTAGCTTCTAGGATTTTCTCCTTCACTTTGATTTTGGCCAATCTGATGAGTATGTGCCTTGGAGATGTGCTGTTTGTACTGAATGTTCCAGGAATTCAATGGCATTCTTGCATCTGAATGTCGAAGTCTCTAACAAGACCAGGGAACTTTTCCTTCATTTTCTCTCAAATGGGTTTTCTATTCCTTTTCCTTTTCTTCTATCCCCTCATAAATACCTATAATTATTATGTTTGCTTGTTTTACATAATACCTTATTTCTCAAAGACTTTGCTCAATATTTATTAATTCTTTTCTTCTTTATTTTTCACTGACTGGGTTAATTTAAATGCCTTATCTTCAAGCTCTAAAATTCTTTATTCTGCTGGGTTTAGACTGTTTTTAAAACTTTCCACTGTATTTTTTACTTGCATGAATGATTCTTTCAATTCCAGAAGTTCTATTATGTTTTGTTTTTAATGTCTATCTCTTCACTAAATTTTTCAGTCATGTCCTGAATTATTCTTTTGGGATCTTTGTGTTGGTTGTCAACTTTCTCTTGGATCTCATTAAGCTTACTTGCAATTCATATTTTGAGTTTATTTTCTGACATTTCAATAATTTCCTTTAGACTGGAATGCCTTGCTGGAGAACTACTGCAACTATTTCAAAGTGTTATTAATCTATCTTTTCATATTTCAAAATTCGTATGCTGATTTCTTCTCATCTGTAGTTGTCACTTCTTGTTTTTTACTTTACTTTTGCTTAGATGGCATTTTTCCCGTTTTAAGGGATTAAATTCTACACTTAGTATATTTAACATGTGCCCTTGTAAAATGCACTATAGGTGTGGCCCCACCAATTCCTCTCCGTCCACCCATCCTCTCTCCTCCCCTCCCTCTCCTCTTTCCCCTTCATCTTGGGCTGTAGTTGGGTTATAGCATTCATATGGAAGTGTGAGTGTTTATAAATTGGTTTCATAGTAGGACTGAGTACATTGGATACTTTTTCTTCCATTCTTGAGATACTTTGCTAAGAAGAATATGTTCCAGCTCCATCCATGTAAACACAAAAGAGGTGAAGTCTCCACCTTTTTAAGTCTGCATAATATTCCATGGGGTACATATACCACAATTTATTAATCCATTTGTGGGTTGATAGACACCTGGGCTTCTTCCACGACTTAGCAATTATGAATTGGGCTTCAATGAACATTCTGGTGCAAATATCTTTGTTATAATGCGATTTTTTGGTCTTCTGGATATATACCTAGTAAAGGAATTACAGGATCGAATGACAGGTCTATTTTTAGATTCCTAAGTGATCTCCTAATTTCTTTCCAAAGGGAACGTATTAGTTTGCATTCCCACCAGCACTGCAGAAATGTTCCTTTTTTCCACATCCATGCCAACATCTATGGTTTGGGGATTTTGTGACGTGGGCTAATCTTACTGGAGTTAGATGATATCTCAAAGTGGTTTTGACTTGCATTTCTCTGATGATTAAGGATGATGAACATTTTTTCATGTGTCTGTGGGCCGTGCACTTGTCTTCTTCAGAAAGGTTTCTATTCAAGTCCCTTGCCCACACTGAGATGAGATCACTTGTTCTTTTCTTGCTAACTCATTTGAGTTCTCTGTGGATTCTGGTTATTAAACCTTTGTCAGAAACATAACCTGCAAATATCTTCTCCCATTCTGAGGGCTATATGCTTATTTTACGTACTATGTTCCTGGCTGTGCAGAAGCTTTTTAGTTTGATCAGGTCCCAGTAATGCATTTTTGATGTTGCTTCAATTGCCCAGGGGGCTTCTCCTCATAAAATATTCTCCCAGGCTGATTTCTTCAAGTGTTTTCACTGCACTTTCTTCTAGTATTTTTATAGTTTCATGTCTTAAGTTTAAATCGTTTATCCAGTGAGAGTCAATTTTTGTTAATGGTAAAAGGTGTGGGTCCAGTTTCAGTCTTCTACACGTTGCCAGCCAGTTCACCCAGCATCATTTATTAAATAGGGAGTCTTGTCCCCACCGAATGTTCTTGATTGGCTTATCGAAGACCAAATGATGGTAAGTAGCTGGGTTCATCTTTTGGTTCTCTATTCTGTTCCATACATCTACCTCTCTGTTTTTGTGCCAGTACCATGCTATTTTGATCACCATTGATTTCTAGTGTAGTCTGAGGTCTGGCAGCATGATTCCTCTGGCTTTGTTTTCCATAAAACAATGGCTTTTCTAATCCCATATAAAATGAAGTATTATTTTTTTGAGGTCTTTAAAGTATGACGGTGGTGCTTTAATATTGCTTTGGGTGTAGTCTGAGGTGTGGCAGCATGATTCCTCTGGCTTTGTTTTCCATAAAACAAAGGCTTTTCCTAATTCCATATAAAATGAAGTATTATTTTTTTTGAGGTCTTTAAAGTATGACAGTGGTGCTTTAATATTGCTTTGGGTAGCATGTACATTTTAACAATGTTGATTCTTCCCAGCCATGAGCATGGTATATTTTTCCATTTGTTAACATCTTTAGCTATTTCTTTTCTCAGAGTTTCATAGTTCTCTTTATAGACATCGTTCATGTCCTTTGTTAGGTAAACTCCCAAATATTTCATCTTCTTTGGCACTACTGTAAAAGGAGTAGAGTCCTTGACTGTTTATTCAGCTTGACTCTTGTTGGTATATATAAAAGCTACAGATTTGTGAGTATTGATTTTGTAACCTGAGATGCTGCTATATTCCTTGGTCACTTCTAAGAGTTTTGTAGTTGAATCCCTGGGGTTTTCCAGATGTATGATCATATCTTCCACAAAGAGTGAAAGTTTGATCTCCTCTCACCCTATTTGGATACCCTTGATCGCCTTGTCTTGCTTGATTGTGAAGGCTAAGACTTCCATTACAATGTTAAAAAGCAGTGGAGACAGTGGGCAACCTTGCCTGGTTCCTGATCTGAATGGAAATTATTTCAATTTAACTCTGTTCAAGATGATATTGGCTGTGGGTTTGCTGTAGATGGCCTCTATTAGTTTAAGAAATGTCCCTTCTATACCTATACCTATTTTCTTAAGTGTTCTGATCATAAAAGGATGCTGGATATTATCAAAAGCTTTTTCTGCATCGACTGAGAGAATCATGTGGTCTTTGTTTACTATTTTGTTTATGTGATGTGTTATATTTATAGATTTATGTATATTGAACCATCCTTGAGACCCTGGGATAAAACGAGCTTGGTCATGGTGTATAATTTGTTTGATGTATTGCTGGATTCTTATTAATATTGATCTTATTGAATATTTTTGCATCTATATTCATTAAAGATATTGGTCAATAATTTTGTTTTCTTGTTGGGTCTTTTCCTGGTTTGGGGATCAGGGTGATATTTGCTTCATAGAATGTGTTGGGAAGTGTTCCTTCTTTTTCTATGCTTTGTAAAAGGTTATGTATGTTTATTGCAGCTTAATTTATAATTACCAAAATGCAGAAAGTCCTCAGCAATCCATTAATGGATTAATAAACTATTTTATATTTTATACACACACACACACACCATGGAATACTATTCAGTTATTTAAAAAGATGAAGATTTTACATGTTTTGTATTAACCGTGATGGAGTTGAAACACATTCTTCTTAGTAAAGTATCACAAAAATGGAAATGCAAGTATCCAATATACTCAATACTGATATGAAGGCAGTAGACAAACTAATACATGCCCACCCAAAATAAAAACTGAATTCGATTCAAATCAGGGGAGGAGGGCAAGGAGGAGGAGAGAGGGAGATTGATGTGCTCCCACTTAATGGGCACAATATAAGGGTATATTGCACACCTCCTCAGTGTAGGACACAGCTACAACAGGGACTTTATCTAATAAATGCAAACATTGTAACTTAATCCTTTGTACCCTCATATTAATCTGAAATTTAGTATAGTAAATACATAAACCAGTAGCATAGTAGTTTATCATTTTCATGTATTATGTACTATACATAATTTTATGTGTTCTAGGCTTGTTTGTAGTGTTTCAGCACTCTAGGTTTTTAACAACAGCATCACTGCAAATACGTGAGTAATGCATTGTGCTATGATATTATGACATTTATGACATCATTAGGTCATAGAAATTTTTCAGTTTCATTGTATACTTATAAGACCACCTTCATATATACTGTCCATTATTGACTAAAACATCATTATGCAGTGCATGACTGCATGTAAACCAGAAAAGGAGAGAAAACATATTTTTAATGTTTAGCTTAAATGTTGCAAAACTGAGGCTTAAAGTTTACAAAATTGATTCTATAATCTATTCAACATGTATCCAAATAATTACAGAATTTCTTCTGAACATTAACAATAAAAGAAAGTTTGCTATATATCTGTTAATGTTCAAAATTACTTTAATACATGAAATATCAAATGTCATGGCCAAAAGGGCTTAATTTAGAGTAATCTGAACAATTTCTTCAAGATATCATGGTATGTATTAATAGTAGAAATCCAACATGCTATCGATTGTGTTAGAGACCCACCTGGTATTTATTTATCAATAGTATGTGTATAGTTAGTATTACACACATATCCAAAAAAGTAGCAATTCATGATAAAGGAAGGACATCAGCATAAGTAGGGAGCATTTAGAAAACCTACTGATTTACAACTGTTGCATTTAAAAGCAACTTGCTAAAACACAAAAACTATAAAACTATCTTTTTTAAAATTAAATTAAAAACCAGAGAAGTTAATTGACCATTCATTTATTCTGTGAATATTTATGGAGTAGGTATATAGGGCACTGTTCTAAATCTTCAATTACCAATCCCTATTCCTGTTTGTTTGAAGAAGAACACTGTGTGTTTTGGGGGGGACATTGGGAAGCCACTGACATAATCTGCCCTTCACACTTGGTGTTCCTTTTAATATTTTCTATTGTTATAGGCACCAATAAATATAGGTATCTGGGACTTTCAAGGTTGGGCTGGGAACTTTCAGGTGAAGTGTGAAGTCATTACTCTGAAACACTGTGAATTTAGAAGGAGCCATTGACAAACTATTTTGCTACTTCACGTGCTTGTAAGATGAGGTATCATTAGGAAAAGCCACATAAAGATGTTGCAGCTGTGTTATATAAAAAGTAGAGATAATTTAATAGAAAATGTCATCCTTTGCAGAATGTTGATTGCCTATTTTTTTTCATAAAGACATCTCATCAGAGGGGATCCAGCAGCTGTGAGAAGGCATCCTGTCACCAATGTTCCAAGATGTCCTGGCATACAAAATTCTCCATGTGCTGCTTGGCATCTAAAACATTCGGCATCCTTTTCCTTTTTATTTGTTCTTTCATACTTCAATATGGAATATGGAATATTTTCTTTTTGTGAGAATAAAGCAAGCACTGGCTTTTTGACACAAGAATTTTTGAGTATAAACAAAAAAAGTCTGCCGAAGTAATGAGGTGCTATTTTTCCATATTCTGGATCAAGGAACCCTAAAGCTCTAACAATTCTATAATTCTATAATGTTAAAATCTCTCTTCAACAGATGGCAGTCATTACAAGTGACTGCAGGGCCTAACTCTAAAGAGGCTAAGATGAAAATCTGTCCCATGCAAAAAGAAAAAAAAAGAGAGAGAGAGAGATTAGATGGGGAAAAGGCAGGTTCAAGTGCTTTTTTATTGTGTTAGAATTCCCCAACTTGTAAGTTCTATTTCCTCATAATTAGTTTTAAAAAGGTGACTTGGTCATAAAATTTACACTATAAAACTCACTGGGCTTCAGAAATATAATAGCTACATTTCTTTACTATGTTCAAAATAATCCCATAACTCTTGTCAGTTGCTTTACATTCAACAATTTAGAGTTTATTATACCTAAAAGGATAATGGTTTATGCTATTTATGTGTACAAAATACTGCAAACTAAATATATCATGTGGTGCCATGGTCCAAAACAATGTCATTGTTATGCACATAGTGGGTGTTCACTTTTTCATAAATTCATTCCTTCCACAAATATCTGTTGAACATCTCCTACATCCTAGGTACTATTATAGGTGCTGAGGATTTAGTTATAAACAAGAGAGACAAAAATCTCTTTTCTAATATAGCATGCCACTCCCTATGGAAACACATACACACAGACATACCTTCTAGTGGTAAACGAAGGAAGGCATTACTTTAGGAAATTAACAATAGCTCAAATGATCCCCACCTTCTGATATTCACACCTTTGTGTAATCTTCTACTCTTGAGTATGGGTGGGACCATGGCTTGCTTTTAACCAATCTAATATAACAAAGGTAGGTGATGGGAGGTGACCATGTGCACTTATTAGAATGTCACTCTCTCTTTCTTTCTACCTTCTCCTCTCCCCAGTTTTGAAGAGGCAAGCCCCAGTGAATGTTAGAAACTCAAGAAACCAATCCTGTCAATAGCCTGAGGGACTCTAAACTAGAACCCAGTCCTAGTCAACACCTTGATTGCAGCTTTCATGAGACACTAAGCGGAAGACCCAGCTAAGCCAAACCTTGACTCCTAACCCATAAAAACTATGAATCTGCTGGCTTTACTTACTGTGTTCTTGGCTTCTCTGAAGAAGACAGGCGCACGGCCTACAGACATATGAAAAAAAATGCTCATCATCCTTAATCATCAGAGAAATGCAAATCAAAACTACTTTGAGATACCATCTAACTCCAAAAAGATTAGCCCACATCACAAAATCCCAAAACCAGAGATGTTGGTGTGGATATGGAGAAAAGGGAACACTTCTACACTGCTGGTGGAAATGCAAACTAATATGTTCCTTTTGGAAAGATGCTTGGAGAACACTTAGAGTTCTAAAAATAGACCTGCCATTCAATCCTATAATTTCTCTACTCGATATATATCCAGAAGACCAAAAATCACATTATAACAAAGATATTTGTACCAGAATGTTTATTGCAGCCCAATTCACAATTGCTAAGTCATGGAAGAAGCCCAAGTGCCCATCAACCCCCAATGGATTAATAAATTGTGGTATATGTACACCATGGAATATTATGCAGCCTTCAAAAATGTGAAGACTTTACCTCTTACATGTTTACATGGATGGAGCTGGAACATATTCATCTTAGCAAAGTATCTCAAGAATGGAAGAAAAAGTATCCAATGTACTCAACCCTACTATGAAACCAATATAGCCCAAGAAGAAGGGGAAAGAGGAGAGGGAGGCGAGAGGAGGGGGAGGGTTGAGTTGAGGGAGGGTAATTGGTAGGACCACACCTACAGTGCATCTTACAAGGGTACATGTGAAATTTACTAGGTGTAGAATATAAATGTCTTAACACAATAACTAAGAAAATGCTGTGAACGCTATGTTAACCAGTTTAATGAAAATATTTCAAATTGTATATAAAACCAGCACATTGTACCCCATGATTGCATTAATGTACACAGCTATGATTTAATGAAAAAAAATTTAAAAACTGTGAATCTGTTCTGTTTTAAGCTGTTATGGTTTTGGCTTTTATATGGCAGAGAAAAGCAATTAAAACAGAACTGTCATTATGCTTCTGGGACATAGAGTTGACTAGCACTCTAAAATAACATACAATAAAGTCATTTTTGGATAATTAGGGAATGTCTTCTGTGAAAGAATATTTTCAAGATATTATTGGTCAAATAATTGCTTTGTATGAATATATTTGGTACACAGACTTTATGGCTTACACTAATCTGATGGACTGAACCAATTACAAAGGACCAGACTGATATGTACTGGATGCAGTAATTTATAAGCAAACCTATGATGGTCTCATTTATACTCCCACACACTGAGCCAGAACAATGGGCTCATTTAAATTACTTAAATATAAATGTGCTTGATGTGTGTCAACCAATTTACCAAGAAGTTTTACTTAACCTCATTTCTTTCTTTTTTTTTTTTTTTTGCAGGTTTTTTTTGGCCAGGGCTGAGTTTGAACCTGCCACCTCCAGCACATGGGGCCGGCGCCCTACTCCTTTGAGCCACAGGCACTGTCCAAACCTCATTTCTTGTAATCCTCCCACTATGTCAATGACAGAAGAATTTTCCCCAGGTTTACAGCAAGGAAACTACAGCTGCGAGAAGTAACAAACTAAGGTTATGTAGTCAGTAAGTGGCAGAGGTGGAGGTCAATCCACCAATGTTGTCAGAAAGATAATGCCTTGCTCATTCTAGTCTACCATATCTACCTGTATAAGAAGTAGATCTTTGCAGTCTGCTCTGGCTAACAGAGACTTCTAGAGCAGACTCTGAGCTGAGGCACCTCTCCTCACTCCTTTACAGGAAAGATAAGCCAGCATCAGTTATCTCTTTTCTATCAGAAATAGCTGTAACCAGCATGTGAACAAAAGGGAATGAAGAAAAGGGCATATATCCTCCTTACAGTAACTGATTTAGTCCAAATCATTAGCTATATGGCAGGCACTGTGCTAGGTACTGAAAATAAAAAGGTAAGTACCAACTCCCTTCTCTCAGCTCTACCACCATCACCAGGAGCTTTTAGTCTGGGAGACAGAATTTATATCATTTCATCTTGATATGTTGATTCTTAAGAAAGGGGTCTGACTACAAGGGTACTATAATAACCACACTGGAACATTGACTGTAACCTCTCCTCACTCTTTAAATGATGACTTCTAAGAAGAGATGGACCCTTAGTGGAGGTCTTCAAAGGCAAGTAAAATTTTAATTACGTGTTCCAGGCAAAGGAAATCAGTAGGCAACTTGTGGAAGCAGGAAGCAACTTGCAGCGTACAGGAACTCTCAGCAGTTGAGTGTTAATAATAAATGAAGCAAGGGCATGAAGTAGCCAGAGAGTCAGCAATAAAAATCATAGATTAAATTGCATATGTGCTTGATATATGGAAGGGTGCATACTAAAAACCTTAAAGACAATAATTTAATTCTAACAAAAACTGAAATAAGCACCATTACGATCCCCATTTTCTAGAAGAAAAAAACTGAGGCTGGCAAAGGCTAACTTGCACAAGTTCCCACAGCTAATATTTGATTGAGTTGAATTTTAAACTATGGGTCTCAGAAAATAATTCTCCAAAATGAAGGCCTCAGAAGAAGCTCTCTCTGACCTTTTCTTGCCTTCCTGTCTCTTGCCTTCTTTCTCTAACTGAGACTAGCCAAAGAAACTAGAACTCCATACTTACCTGGCAGGGGAGATACCGTGATCAAGAAACTAGAACCCCTCTTCCTGAAGATAGCTCACAGAAAAGGGATCTTATTTTCCCCAAAGACCTCCATAATTCCTAAAAATATTACTCTAACTTTATCCCTCCCCTTTCTGTGTAAAAATTGGCCATAATGAAATTATTTGACCTACTTTTTAAATTGTAGGTCTTAAGAATCCCATTCCAGAGAGGGTCCAGCCCCATACTTAGAAGTAAGGAACGCATGCACAGAGAGGCCAAGAAGATTCCAGAAAGACAGCCCTTTCTAGGATTTCCCATTAATTATATCAGCACTAGATCATACCCTTTATGTTCAGTCACTTTTCTACACGATGGCTCTGCTTTGTTGAACCTAAGCATAAAAATGGACAGTTTGCTCTGTATCTTTGGTTCTTCATTCTGAAGGTTCCCACATCTTGTAAAACTATGATCAAATAAATGTGTATATCTTTTCTCCTGTTGATCTTCCTTTTGTCAGCGATTTTCAGCAAACATTCAGAGAGTGAAGGGAAAGTTTTCCCTAGGCCCCTACAAAATCCATGTAATTCCAAACTCCTAACCAAATCCCACATTGCACTTCTAGGTAGGAGACAGATCTAAAGAAGATTGCACTTAATTTAGCCAATAGCAGAGGTTAAGAAACTTTTTTGCAAAGGACAAGATGATAAATATTTTAGACTTTGTGGGCCCTATGTCTCTGTGACAACTAGTCAATTGTGCTGTGGTAGTGAGAAGCAACCATAGACAATACGTAAATGAATGAACATGGCTATGAACCAATAAAACTTTTACAAAAATAGACATCAGAATGGATTTAGGCCATAGGTTAGCAACTCCTGACCAATAGGAAACTATTAAAGGTTTTTAACCAAGGAATGGACATGATCAGTTTGAGCAGAACTGATCTAAATAGTCTGATTCATGCTAGAAACATCCACAGGGCATCAAAGTCTAGATGAAATGATGCCTTCTGGCAAGTGTCAACTACTGAGACTTTAGTATGTCTTGTCATATGTTCACTTGTCATTCATTTTTATCCCCTACTCCTCAAATATTACTGAGGTCCTACCATGTTTTAGGCAGTGTTAGGCACTAGGGATATGACAAAGAACAAAAATAAAGTTACTTCTCTAATGATGCTTACATTTTAGTGAGAGGAAGACAAATATACACACACATATAATATGTTAGGTTATGATAAGTGCTATTGAGAAAAGGAATTTAAGGATGAATAGTACTCAGAAGGTTCATTCCATATGAAGTCGTCAGGAAGTCACTGTGATAATGAGACATTTGAACAAAGATCTACAGAAAATGAGGAAATGAATCACATGAAAGTCTGGAGGGACTGACAAGCTTAAAACCCAATATAAGAGCATGCCTGGAGCATTTGGAAAGCATCAGGGGTATTGGTATGGTTGGACTCTACTTAGCAACAGGGTGTGATAGGAGATGTACCCAGGTGTCAGATCAGAATCAGAAAACCAAAAGAGTATATTTAAGTACCCAGGGGTCAGATCAGAATAAGAAGACCAAAAGAGTATATTTAAAGGGCTTGGGGTTTGGTTTAAGGTGTGGCTTTCAATGTTGTGGCCTTGTTGAGATTGGGCAAAGTTTATAACTTAATGGCTTAATTGGTAGACACAAGGTCTTGAAGCAAGTCTTGGTAAGTAAACTATTTAATAAATGGATTATTTCTAAGAAGAATTGACTGTTATCTCAGATCAATTGACTTACAGTAATTTCCTGAATTAAAGACTGAAACTATTTTATTGGTTTACAGTCTTATCATTCCTGGGCAAAGTTTTCCTGGAACAAACAAC
Organism: Perodicticus potto; assembly: GCA_963574655.1. Classification (NCBI taxonomy): domain Eukaryota; kingdom Metazoa; phylum Chordata; class Mammalia; order Primates; family Lorisidae; genus Perodicticus; species Perodicticus potto. The sequence goes on from CAUYRH010173241.1 coordinate 12,143, forward strand.
TAAGTCATGTTGACACAGGTGATCTCAGTTCTTAGTCCTAATTGCTGTGTCATGTTGATACAGGTTGACACATTTCTCCCACACTTAAAAGTGTATTGCAGCATGAGATGTATTTTACTATCTTAATCTGTTTGTGTTGCTATAGCATAATACCACTGACTAAGTAATTTATAACAGAAATTCATTGACTCACAGTTCTAAAGGCTAGGAAGTCCAATAACAAAGTGCCAGCATTTGTTGAGGATCTTCTTCCTGCATCATCAGATGGCAGAAGGGCAGAGAAGGGGACCAACCTTGACCTTTTATAAAAGATATTAATCCTACTGTTACAATGGCAATTAAATTTCAACATTAACTTTAGAGGGGACAAACATTCAAACCATAATAGGTACATTTTAAAGTGCAAGAAAGGGACAATAGTGTTAATATACTGAGTACCTGTGTGAAGTTTTTTCATGCATCATCTAGTTTAGTCTTCAAGACTTACCTATGTGATAGGTAATACGTTCTAAGATGTTGGATGCAAAAACTGAGGATCTGAGAGTTAATACGCCTGTCAGTCCATTCATGTTGCTATAACAAAACACCACGGATTAGGTAATTTATAAATAATAGACATTTATATCTCTAGTTCTGGAGGGTGACAAGTCCAAGATCAAGGTGCCAGCAGATTTAGTGTCAGGTGAGGGCCCCTCTCTGCTTCCAAGAAGGCACATATTCTTGCTGTGTCCTTACATGGCAGAAAGTGAAGGCCAAATGAATGTGGCTACTTCCCTTCAGCCCTTTAATAAGACACTAATCCATTCCTCATGATGGAGTACTCTTGGCCTAATCAACTTCTAATGGCAACACCTCTGAATACTACTGTTTTGGGGATTAAGTTTTAACATGCATTTTGGAGGAAATGTAAGCATCCAAACCATTTCAATGTCCAAGGTCACATACCTAATAAGTGTCAAAGCCAGAATTAAAACCCAGATTTTTTTACTCCAAAATCCCTATATTTACCCACTGCAAAACACTGCCTCCATAAAACAAAATAAAAAACTGTGTTTTCAATTTTTAAAGAAAATTAGTCTGCAATTATGCAAAACTTTTCAGTCTAGAAATATGATTTTATTTATTATAAATGAGAGATCTGCTAAAAATTACTGGTCTCTTTTATAAAATCAATTTTTACTATTTGAATAAAAAATATAAGTACAGTTATTTTTGGACAAATGGAATGCAAATATAGTTATAAAATATACTTATATACTTTTAAAGTATACTTGTAAAAATATAAGTACAGGGGTTTTTTTGACAAAAAAATAGAAGTACATAAATCAGGTACAAATAGCCTCTGTTGTTTGTTCCTTTCTGGAGATGAAAGCAAGAAGAGTGGAGCCTAGCAAGTCAAAAAATACCACAAGCTAGATAGCTCTTTATGGAGCTCGAACAGGGGAGAGGACCATTAGAATGCAACATCGAGTAGCAGTAATAAAAATAAAACAATAATGATAATATATTTTAAAAGAATTGTTTGTAATGACAAAGATTATCTCCTTAATCAAGCTCTAGTCAGGCTCCTTTGAACCCTCTTTTCAAATAGGCCCTGATTTGGGGGCTTTTCTGTGAGAAATAAAGATAAAATCCTAAGCCTACCAACTGACCTAATGGACCTCCTCTTGGCCAAGGGGAACCCAGAGAAACCTTAAAACAGAGTTCCCAGACATGAAGGGTTGGGAGCTTAGACACATTTATACCTTCTCCCTCATTAACTCATATTAAGCTTTCTTTCCTAAAGGTTAAACAGACCTGGCTCTTTGGAAAGATTTCTTCCACCCTTGATTTCAGCCAACCACCAGATGCTGCTCCTCTCTTTTTGTGGTCTCCACACTACAACTGACCAGCATTCCTTCCTGACAAGAGACCACTGATCGCAGAGTGATTCTGACCAGTCTTTGGAGGCTGTGCAAGAGTGTTTTCATATCCTCTGCTTTACCCTTTGACAGCAGAGAGCTGAAAACTCCACCCTTGGATCATGCTAATGCTGCCATTTTCTGGACATGGATCCCGTGAAGTATCGTGAAGTTCAGTTGCACAAGCTCACATCTTCTTTCATAAATATTCATGGCTCCTCTGACTCCTTGTTAGATATGTATATTTGGCCACCTTGCTCAGTATTAATTCCTGTTCCCATTGCCTTTCCCTCAAAGCACATGCTCTTACTTTCTGGCTGGAGGTCAGACACTCCAGCCTGTCACAATGGTCACCTTGTAGGCTATAACCTTTTATGAAAAATAAAGCTCTTCTTTCCAAATGTATGAACCTTCTCATTCTTTAGTTGACAGTTGTTTTCCTCTGCATTGTTCAATTTTAATAAGAATCCTGATAATTTTTTTTAGCCAGAACACCCCACCCTTGATATCGGATAACTCTCAATATCTTGTAGAATCCTTCACCAGCCCCCAGGTGTTGTTTGATTATCCTTGCATTCCTTTAGCAAGAATCCTATTAGGTGGGTTTAAACAGAATCTCCCTTACCTCTGATGTATTCTCTCAGTAATTTTCCATCCATTGACCCCACCCACTTTTCCTTGTTATGTTTAAAGTTGAGCCCAATCTCTCTCCCCGCTGCCAAACTCCATTGCAGTGTTCCCTACACCTATCCCAACAGTCCTGACTATAGTAAAACAGCCACAAAAGAAAACTTTTGCATCCCTGTGGGGTTTCTTCGTGTGTGTGTGTGTGTGTGTGTGTGCTCACACGCCCGAACATGGTAAGGAAAGAGAAGGGGGAAGAGAGCTCTGCGTGTGATAAAAATGACCACAGCTTAATGCTTAGGAAGACACCCTAATGGGAGAAATTTCCTCTTGAGGGAGCAGAGAGCATAACAATAATGGCAAATATTATGATAATTGAGTGTTTACTGCATGCCAGGCACAGTTCTAAGTGCTAATTTTTTTAAATGATTACCTAATTTTATCTGATTTGATTCTCACAACAACACTATGAGGCATATGTTTAGAAATTGGCCTTGTCTTGTGCGAAGAAATATAATATAACTTCAAAGAGAAATCAAACTGGAGGGATAACTGCTGTATTTAGGTGAAATAAAGTTCAGAAAATAAAGGTAAATATCTCTTGCCTATAGATTTATATATGTTTGTATAATTGCTGGAGAAAGGGATTTTAAAATTTACTCAAATAGAACTCTACCTATTATCTTTTCAGGTATTTATTGAAAACGAAAGGCAGTTGTATCACATCCTTCCCCTACCCCTCAAATTGAATAGCATTTATATAGATAAATATTTAGGGACTCCTAAAATAGAAACAAAACAAAAGAGGAAGAGGAGGGAAAAAACCTCAAGGTATCCGAATTGTTTCTGAATAAATGAGTGTTCTTTAGAATATTCAAGCAAATATTCATATCAAATAAAATTCAAGAGAGAAAGAGAAAAATTATATATCTTCTTATTTATCATAACTATAGATATGTTACATACGTATAGCATGGAAGACCAGAATATACCACTCCAAAATAGGCCTCTTTGGCACGAAGATTATTTTGAGCTAATTATTCTGAGAAACTGCAGATGTGGGATAAGTTCTAAAAACAGAGATGTTATTCTTTATAAAGGAAATCTCCATTTGTAAGAGTGTCTCCCTCTCTGTAACCAGAAAGAGAAGGCTGAATCTAAATCACTAGAAACTCTTTTCAATGAAGAAGTCACCTACTTAAATCAGTACACAAACATTACCCTTATTTACCATGTTTTTTCTGGCCACATCCCCATAACTGCTCCCCTCCACACCTTTCTTTCTTTGTTACAACTTAAGATGGTATTTAAACCTGAATGAAAAGTCACAGTGAGAGATCTACTCATCACTCTGAGTATCTCTCATGTGTACACGAGGTATATATGTTAATAAGCTTTTGCTGGTTTTTCTCTTGTTAATCTGACTTTTCTTACAGAGGTCTATCCTATGAACTATTAAGGGTAGAGTAAAATTTATTTTTTCCTCCCCTAAATTCAAATGATCTCTTCAGTTTACACCAAAAAAAACTGAGGCAAAGAGATATTTCTTCCCATGTGAAATTAATCTCCAGCCACACTCAAAAGAAAGAAAACATAAAATGGAAGAAAGTTTCATTTTTAATGAAATCAAGAAAGAGCCCCACAGCAATCTATCACCTAAAAGAGTATCAGCCAAATGCAGTGTAACTTGAAGCTGAACAGGCATACCAAGATAGACAAAAAATTCTCCAAATATTGAGAGGTAATTGGTAATAGGCATCAAGGATATATCACATGCCAAGAAATATTCTAAGTATTAAGTAATCTGTTCCTAACAACCATATGAGGGAGATACTATTATTATCCCCATTTATAAGCAATGAAACAGAGGCACAGTAGGTAAGTAACTTGGCCAAGATCACACAACTACTAGTTACCAGAACCAGAGTTTGAAGTCTGCAACTTGAGTAGGGTACAAAGCTCTCCAAAAATAAGTGGCACAAAAGTCCTTTGTTAACAAAGCAAGCTCTAGTTCAGGGCTGGACTGGGGTAGGGGAGCTCTTTGTGGTTACTCAATGACAGAATGGCAGGGGAGGCAGCCCTGAACAAACACCTCTCTCAGAAAGAAACAAGTGATCAGCCAGCAGGGCAGCAAGGGAGTGATGTTGGTAGGGAAGACAGCCAATTTGTAGCCTTTACTCTTTGTCAGGAGAAGAGGAGCAAGCATCAAAGAAGCCTGTAGCACGGCTTAGCACCTGCACAACAGTGGTTACGGCACCAGCTACATGCACCAAGACTGGCTGGTTCGATCCCGGCCTGGGCCTGCTAAACAACAACGACAACTGCAACAACAACAAAAAACAGCCGGGAGTTGTGGCGGGTGCCTGTAGTCCTAGCTACTTGGGAGGCTGAGGCAATAGAATCACTTACGCTCAAGAGTTTGAGGTTGCTGTGAGCTGTGACACCACAGTACTCTACCGAGGCAAATAGAGTAAGACTCTGTCTCAAAAAAAAAAGCCTGTGGCACTTGGGGCTTTACTCCAAGACTGCTGGGACAATCTTGACAGACTGTGGTATGAAATCCATGCAAACCAATTCTGAGATTTTTTATTTCAATCCAAGCAAGCTGAAGCCTCATGTGCCCTTCACCACACAGTTCTTCAGCAAGCAAATGTTCTATAACAAATGTCTCCCAGAATATTTTGAAGATAACTTTTATATCATTATGCCAAGGATGGATTACTCACAAGGCATGGCATTGTTAATGTCCTTAGAACATAGTGGAGGCGGGGAGCAGTAGAGGGAGCCCTCCTTCACTCCTGTAACCAGAATAAATTTCAAAGATATGATATGCTTAAACATAACGAAATGGAACTTTTAAAATCCTAGAAGAAACTATGAGATATTTTAAGCAATACAGTTGGGATGTTCGGTCCAAAATATTGGAGAGAATTACTATGTCAGTTTAAAAAAAAAAGCATATATTCTTGTCTCCAATATATCTGTTTCTTTAGGGTGTAGATTATACATTCAATATATGCACATATATGTTAGAAATAAAACGTAGATTTATGCCAATAATTATAGTCATTCACCATCCCGTAACTTTATATATATCTATATACATCTATATAGATATAGAGATCTAGATAGATATAAATTTAATCCTCACAACCATAAGAGGCACATGTCTAGAAATCAACCGTTCTGTCTTTAGAGAGTCGATGTGTGATAATAATTCTAAACTATACATAATAGGTCACTTCATCCTATATAATATATATACTGTCGTGCATTACTTAATAATGGGGATGTGTTTTGAGAAATGTATCGTTAAGTGATTTCAATATTATGCACCATCACAGCCTGTACTTACACAAACCTAGATGGTAAAATCCACTGTGCACCCAGGCATATGGTATAGCCTGTTGCCTCTACAAACAGTATAGCACGTTACTATATGGAATACAATTGGCAATTATAATGCAATGATAAATACTTGTGCATATAAACATAGAAAACGTACAGTAAGAATACGATATAATCTATGAGACCACTGCCATATATGTATGTCTATGGTTGACTAAAATATTATTATGTGGTATATAACTGTATATAAGTATATATAGAGTCCTCCTTGGTATCGGTAATTAATTCCAGAACCTCCCTCAAATACCAAAATCCAATCATGCTCAAGTCCCTGATTAAAATGGTATAGTATTTGAATATAACCTACACTCATCCTTCTGTACACTTTCAATTATCTCTAGATTACATATAATACCTATGAGTAATACAATGCAA
>CAUYRH010173242.1:0-13707 GCA_963574655.1 Perodicticus potto
GCTGCAACCAAAAAATGGCCAGGCGTTGTGGCGGACGCCTGTAGTCCCAGCTACTTGGGAGGCGGAGGCAGGAGACTCGCTTAAGCCCAGGAATTAGAGGTTGCTGTGAGTTGTGATGCCACGGCACTCTATCCAGGGTGACAGCTTGAGGCTCTGTCTCAAAAAAAAAAAAAAAAAAGAATATTGGGTTCTAGATTTTTAACTCTCAAATACAAGGTCGCTTTATTTCAGATTTGCATTTCTTGGAACTTTAGTTCACTAAGGGATTTAATCCTTGAAATTTTATTTCTCCCTGGGGGTTATATTCAAAGTTGTGAAATTAATGTGTATTGTTATTATTATAACGTTTTAATGCTGCCATTTAATTACACTGCAAAGTCTTTGTTATGTCAAACAATGTAACTAGACATAATATGGGATGCTGACTAGGAAAAAAAGTGAATTTTCAACCTTGGAGATACAGCTGCTTTGAAATAGAGTAAGATTCTGTTATGATCCACTTCAGAGCCTTCTGAGATGGTATGTAAGCCAGTGGTGTGCAACATTTGTTGCATATCAGAATTGGGCCTGTGCAAAATATATTTTCAGAACCCCAAACACCTGGGTAATGACTAAAACTATTTTCTCAAGATTTGTATTGATATGCAACATAGTCGGGCTCTGGTCCTCTTTCCAGACTCGGGTCCTAGTATTGAGCCACAGCTTTCCCACTTGTAGTTGGTGCTGACTTCAGGTTCTGCCAGGTTCTCACTTAATTGGCCTGGGATGGGACCCAGATATCAGCACAACACTCAGTTCTGAGGCTCTGTTAAAAGGTGCAATTGACTCTTAAACTTTGCACCCTTTATCAGTAACAAGGGAGGAATTTTGGTTCCCTATTTGCTTTCTCTTATCAATGAGGGGTTCACAAGTGTGGGTGTGGAGCTTCCACCACAGGAGACCTCACACTGGGTGCTTTAACAAATGCTTATCCAATGAATGAGCTCTTGGTACAGGACCCTAGGGAGTCCATTTTTCACATACAGAGGTAACAATGCCTAAGTATTTGGCCTATCTAGGTGAGAAACTTTTCCAAATGGATTGCCACACCTGTGATTATTCACACCTGGAAAAACAGAGTAAAAGAGCGAAAGTTTCATGGGGGCAGGGAGGTGGCAGTGGCAGCAGGAAGGGAGCAGTGGAGAAGCAGGTGCAGACACAGCTTCTGGCAGAGCTTTTTGCATGGGCAAAACCAGAAAGGCCTCAAGGGTAGACTTGCTGCTGCCAGTAAAGATGCCCACAGCAGGAAAAGACAGTGTAGAACCTGGGCAAATGTGGCACGGGGTAGCTAGCTAGTGACCTCGGGCAAGTCTCTAATCTCAAATCTCACTAAACCTCAGACTCCTCATCCAATCTGAGAATGCTGGGCCTGGACGTTTTCCACAGCTAGTTTTAGGTACAACATTTTGCAATTGTATGACCAGCTTCAATTGTATAAAAATTTTAATTTCTCTGTAAAAATAGTATCAACAAAGAGGACAAGTGAAGATTAAAAGGTTGGATACAATGAGTATGTCCATCAAAAGGGGAATAGTTAGATGGTGCAGCCACCCGCTGGAATATCACGAAGTACTAAAAAGAAAACAGAGACTCTATACTGATGTGGACAATCTTCAGCTCTCAAGTAAGTAAAATAGCACAGTGCTAAATAGTAGGTGTAATATGAAAAATAAAATATATATATATATGTGCTTATATAAGCACACACCACCTCTGGATGGATAAAAAGAATGTATAATATTGGGAAGGAAGTTGGGTGGCTAGAGAGCAGAAGGTGGGAGGGAAGCTTCTTTTTTGTTGTTGTTTTTTGAGACACGGTCTCTCTCTTAACCCAGGCTAGAGTGCAGAAGCATCATTGTAGCTCACACAATCTCAAGCTCCTGGGCTCAAGCAATCCTCCCAGCTCAGGTCTTCCCAGTAGCTGGGACTACAGGCACCCGCCACCACACCAAGTAGAGAAACTTCTTATTGTAAATGTGTTTGTACCTTTTGAATTGCACACAACGTGACTGTATTACCTTGGGTATATAGTAGTATTATCTACTAAATCAATAATAAAGAAGAATCAAGGGGTAGTCTGGAAGAATTTTGAATTCTTTTGATAGTAGCACCTGACCATTCTGCCTAGCTTGAGAGTTACTCTGAGAGTTACGTATTGTGGGAAATCACCTTCTGGTTATCACAGTAACTAACCCTACCCTGGCTTCCAGGGCAACCCTGTACCCACCCAAGCACAGACATTCTCACTTTGTCTGGGCCATAGCAGCAGTGTAGACTCTATTGACCTATGCCCCTGACAAAGACTAATTTGCTACACAGATTTCATCCATTGAAATCTCAGGGACCAGCTCCAGAGGCTGTGATGGAGATTGCCAACTCTAAGGTCAAACTTTGCACGGTCTCCTGGTCACAGCATCCTCTGAGCCTTTTTAACCCTCTGCAAGCAGCTTAGATTTCTGAGCCAGGGGCAGCCCAATCTCAACAGGGCACAGGGTGAGAAGGAAACAAGACTGGAGGAACCTGGGAAAGAGGAGCAGAATTAAATGGGGGAAAATAATAATAATGTGTCACAGGATGGGGGGAGATGAGGTGCATGGCCTGAAAGAGACAATGTGAGGCTCACCTCCCGCAGCTTTTCCTGGGCCTCAGCAAGTGCTGCTTGCTTCTCCTGAAGCTGGGCCAAGGCCGCGTTCATTCGGGCCCGCTTGGGCTCCACCACCCGATACAGCCGCCCATACAGCTGCAGGAAGATAGCCAGGCTGTGAGGTCGCCCACCCACCCTGACCCTGCTCACACAGAGGGATCCTTCCTTTCCACAGGGTCTGTGTGTCAGCCCTCCTCCCAGCCCAGCCCACCCACCACCTACCTCCATGGCCCGCACCCACATGCACAGGGACTTGGCAGCCAGGGAGACACGGCCAATGATATCGGGCTGGAAGTCAGGCTGCGCACAGTAGGCCCCGATCTTCTTCAGAACTTTATCTGAGATATTGTCTTTATCAAAGTAGATCAGTGACTTGATGAAGTTCTGCTCCCCTGAGGGAGGAAAATTAGGAGCCTCAGCCAGAGGGTCCAATTCCATCCTCCCGTCCAGGTTTCACCTCCCCTGCTCAGGCGTAGACACAGTCCTGGTTCATTTCCTAAAATATCTGACCCGGTCCCCAGTTCCTTCCTCTGAACATGATCCTTTCTCTAGACACCTGTCGGCCCTCAGGGTCCTCCACAATCGTCCTAGTTTATATATCACTTACTTTTTTTTTTTTTTTTTTGAGACAGAGTTTTGTTCTGTCCCCCAAGCTAGAGTGTAGTGGCATCATCATAGCTCACTGCGACCTCAAACTCCTGGGCTCAAAAGATCCTCCTGCTCAGCCACCTGAGTAGCTGGGACTACAGACACATACTACCACACCTGACTAATTTTTCTACTTTTAGTAGAGATGGGGTATCGCTCTTGCTCAGGCTGGTCTCGAACTGAGCTGAAGTGATCCTCCTGCCCTGGCCTCCCAGAGTGCTAGGATTACAGGCATAAGCCTTGTTGCCTGACCCCATCACTTACCCTTTAGACTTGGCCAAGCCACCTTATACCTCATCTTTCTCTACTCTTTGCCCTTTCCTTTAGGGCAGGAGTCACCAAACAAAGGCTCACAGGTTATATTCGCCATGAGAACCCAAAGCAGAGAAAACCACAAGAATGAAACACAAGAGTCCTGTCTTCTATTTTCTGATTTTTATCCCTTGGGGGAGTCTGAAGGAATTCTTGCACTGGGATTCTGCAATACATTCTTATATCTGTAGGACAATTTTCCTTTTTTTTTTGAGGCAGAGTCTCACTTTGTCACCCTCAGGGTAGAGTGCCGTGGTGTCAAAGCTAACAGCAACCCCAAATTCTTAGGCTCAAGTGATTCTCTTGCCTCAACCTCCTAAGTAGCTGGGACTACAGGTGCCTGCCACTTGCCTGGCTAATTTTAGAGATGGAGTCTTGCTCTGGCTCAGGCTGGTCTCGAACTTTGGAGTTCAAGCAATCCACCGGGCCTCCCAGACTGCTAGGATTATAGGCATGAGCCACTGTGCCCAGTTGACAATTTTCTTTTTAGTGTTTATATAGAGTTCCTCAATGATAGGGCTATGTCTCTATAAACCTATTTTAAGTTGAAAATATTGTAAATCAAAAAATGCATTTAATACACCTAACCACCCAAACATCACTAGATAGCTTAGCCTGGCCTATCTTAAACATGCTCAGACATTAGCCTATAGTTGAACAAAATCATCTAGTACAAAGCCTATATTATAATAAAGTGTTGATTATCTCATGTAATGTATTGGATATTGTACTGAAAGTGAAAAAGAGAATGATTATATGAGTACTATTATAAAGTCAAAAAATTCTAAGTTGAACCATTGGAATCTGGGGACTGTCTGCATTAAGATGAGCTATTTTCTGTTACAAGAAAAGAATCCTTTTTTTAAATTCCATATTTAATATTAAATTCTAAAAGTTATAACAAATGTAGCTTTTTTGGCTTAGCGCCTATAACACAGTGGTTAATAGCGCCAGCCACATACACCGAGGGTGGCAGGTTCGAACCTGGCCCGGGGCCAGCTAAACAATGACATCTGCAACCAAAATTAGCTGGGTGTTGTGGCAGGCACCTGTAGTCCCGGCTACTTGGGAGGCTGAGGCAAGAGAATCGCCTAAGCCCAGGAGTTGGATGTTGCTGTGAGCTGTGACGCCACAGCGCTCTACTGAGGGTAACATAGTGAGACTGTCTCAAAAAAAAAAAAAAAAAAAGATATGCAGCTTTTGATTTTTCTCTTTTTAATGAGAAGAAACAGGGAACTTTGTAAAAGGCCTGAAAATACAGTAATGACCAAAGAATCTTAACTGATATTTCTGTCTTCTTCCTGTGAGGCTCTGTGCTCTTGAGGGAGAACAAAATGCCTCATCTATCCCTGTCTCTCCGAGGTCTGATGCACAGCAGATGATCGGTAGACACTGCATGAGCTGCAGTCATTTATCTCGTGGTGTTCTAGCTTACCCAGCTGCCTCTTGGCCTCTGCCCACGTGGGCTCATTTCCTCGAAGAATCATGACTGCCTGCATCACGATCTCCACTTGGGCAGGGGGCCGTCCGTAAGATTTGATCTCTCCTATATCCTTTTTGTTCAGAGACTCCAGGGCCTGGGAAAAGGGGATTCACAGAGAGAGGAGGGCCAGAGTCAACTCAGGTGGCAAGACAGGCCCTTATGGAGACAGGACACAGCTGAGGTGTCACCTCTTCTTCCCAATTCCCCAGGGACTTCCTTATTCCCTTCCCCAGGCCCCCTGGCTCCTGGTTCCCACTCTTGTGGCCACTCCCAGTACCCGCATGGCTTCTTCCAGGGCCGGCAGTGCCTCTTCCAGATCCTTCTGGGCATTGTCAGCCAGTGCCTGACACTTGATTTCCTCCACTGCAATCTTCTCACTATTGGCTGTTACAGCCTAGGGGTGAAAAGAGGACAAGGGTTTTCTGTCTTTGCCTTGGACAAAGGTAAGGACGACAATGTTGGTGGGAAAGATGAAAGAAAGAGCTAAAGAAAACATGAGGAATGGGATGTGTGTCCCCAAGGTGGGGGCGCAGTAGCTGGTGGAGACAGGGAAGCCTCTTCTGAGAGCACCGGTGGGAGTGGGGGCACAGGGGCACACGGGCGCGGGAGCCCCCACCTTCTGCTGCTCGTCTGCCTCTCGCTTCTGCTGCACGATGATGACCAGGTACTCCTCGCACTGTTTCTGGAACTCAGCCACCTTTTTCTTGGCGTCCTCCAGCTCCAGCGACATCACTTGCACCTTTTCCCTCGTTTCATCAATCTTGAACAATCCCGTCCGCAGCTTATTGGCTTGGTCCAGGAGCTCCTGCCGCTTCTCTCCCAGCAACCTGGGGGAGAGGGGAGGAGAAGGGGCATGGAGAGGCTGGGCCCTGGAAAATGGTGTCCTGTGTCGTCCACCTGCCCCATGTGTCTAAAGTCCCTGTCTTCCTTTTTGTTGCCACCTGGTTAGGTTGTTACCATTTCCCCTGCCTGGATTGTTGCCAACAGCGTCCCAACAGGTCATCTTGCTCTCAAGCTCTCTTCCCTCTGACTTATTCTACTTACCACTGTCAAAATCAGCTTGTTATGTACTGTTTGCACGGTATCACTCCCTGTGCACAAGACTCTTGCCCTGCTCCCCACTGCGCAGCAGGTGGGGGGGCTGCAGGGAACCAGACATTACACTGCCCCAGGGCCCCCCCTCCACCTGGGGCCTGCTTTTCCTCTGTGGGACTGAATGTGGGCCGAGGATTGTCACAATTTCTGATTTTTAATGAGAAGCTAGAAATCTGGATTTTTCTAAGGCTCCTAAGTTAAAACTTTTAAAATGTCAGCAAGTGATTCAAAACATTTTCAGGCAAAAAAAAAAAAAAAAAGTGAAGGGTGGTGCCTGTGGGTCAGTGGGTAAGGCGCCAGCCCCATATGCCGAAGGTGGTGGGTTCAAGCCCAGCCCCAGCCAAACTGCAACCAAAAAAAAAAAAAAAAAAGTGGGTAAAGTGTTTATCACAGTGACCAGTAAATAGTAAACAGAATGTAGAATGTAAACCTATGTATCCAGGGAGGGCAAGGATTTTTGTTTGCTGGTATATTACAAGTATCCAGAATAGAGCCGGGCACATAGCAGTTACTCAAAAAATATGTGGTAAATGCATAAATGAATGTTGACTACCATTATTATTGCAAAGGGGTTTTTCTTCACCTTGATTAAAAACACTGAATCCAATAATTTTGTTTTACATGTCTCTTCTGTCCTTCAAAGCAAATGATTATTATGCTATACACATAAAACTTAAGCTAACAAAAACAAAAGCGAATTAATATAAAATGAATATAAAATTCTTGGGAATGGTGGCATGACACAGTGTATTTGGTCTTCATTTTTTTTTTTTTTTTTGAGACAGAGCCTCAAGCTGTCACCCTGAGCATCACAGCTCACAGCAAACTCCAATTCCTGGGCTCAAGTGAGTCTCCTGCCTCTGCCTCCCAAGTAGCTGGGACTACAGGCACCCGCCACAACGTCCGGCCATTTTTTGGTTGCAGCCGTCATTGTTGTTTGGCGGGCCGGGCTGGATTCGAACCCGCCAGCTCAGGTATATGTGGCTGGCGCCTTAGCCTGTTGAGCCACAGGCGCAGAGCCATGGCCAGTGATTTAATCAGTCATGCCTCTGTAATGAACACTCCTTAAAAACGCAAAAGGACAGGGTTCAGAGAGCTTCCACACTGGTGAACGAGCAGACGTACTCATGCTGGGAGGGCAGCGTGCCCCAACTCCACAGGGACAGAAGCTCTGCACTTGGGACCCTTAGAAAGCTAGCCCTGTGTTAATTTGTATCTTTTAAAATATGCTTTGTAATAAATCAGCCACAGTATGCAAAATGGTTCCCCAAGTTCTGTGAGCCACTCTAGCAAATCAACTGAACCTGAGGAGGAGGTGATGGGAACCTCGATTTATAGCTTTAGTCAGAAGCACAGGTGGAACAATCTGAGGCTTGAACTGGCATCTGAAATGGCAGCCATCCTGTGGGGCTAAGCCCTCTCCATCTCTGGGACCTGATTCTAGCTCCAGGTAGACAGTGTCAAGATTGAGCTAAATTGTAGGATACCCAGTCAGCAGCTGCTGAAGAAAATCTCCCTACATCTGGCATCAGAAGTGAAGTACAGTCAGCCTCCCATATCTGTGCATTCAAACAACAGTGTATAGAAAATATTGGGGGGGGGGAAGTAGCATTTGTCGGCTCAGCACCCGTAGCACAGTGCCAGCCACATACACCGAGGCTGGTGGGTTCAGAGCTGGCAAAAAAACAATGACAAGTGCTACGAAAAATACCCAGGCATTGTGGTGGGCACCTGTAGTCCCAGCTACTTAGGAGGCTGAGGCAAGAGAACCTCTTCAGCCCAAGAGGTGGAGGTTGCTGTGAGTTGTAACACCGAGGGCAACATAGTGAAACTCTGTCTCAAAAAAAAAAAAAAAAAAAAGTAACGTTTGTCTAAATGGACTTTTTCCCCTTGTCATTATTCCCTAAACAATTAGTATAACAGCTACTTACATAGCATTCACCTTGTATTTAGGTATTATAAGTAATCTAGAGATCACTTCAAGTATATGGAAGGATATGTGTGGTTTACATACAAATACTATGCCATTTATACCAGGGACTTGAACATCTATGGATTTTGGCATCGGTAAGAGATTCCAGAACCCACCCTCTGCAGACTCTGAGGGATGATTGTATTGTGTTGAGTAAGAGAACTGGGGGAACACTTCGGTTTTTTCTCTAAATTAGATAGAAAGTCTACAAGACATCAAAGGCAGAGAGGAAAGGACAGGTTATATTATGGTAATGTTATAGTTGCATTATGGTTGAGAAAAGACATAGAAACTCTTTTCAGAAAATAAGGACAGTGTGGAAAGGTGTTAGAGCCTAGGAAACATATTCAGAAGGCTCTAGAAATGGCCACAACCACTGGAAGCCCCGACTCTCTCTTACTAACTTCTTGCCAGAACCTTTGCCTCTCTGTCCTTCCACAGTAGTGCACAGATTCTCGGGCTGGTCCAACAGCCAGCTCCTGGGTATTTCCATTCTATCATTTCACCAAGTCCCCTCAAGAAACACCAGAACCCTGGCCCTCCACATTTTCAGCTCTCCTTCATACATCTTATATCCAGACACGAGTTCTAGGTAGTTGGTGGGTGTGACGTAGTTGTATCTTCGAAGTTCCAACAGCATCTTCTGGGAATACTGAGCCACGGACCAGTGCATGGTGACGAAGATCTGGGCCACCTTCCTGTGGATCTGAGGCCAGTGATACAGTATGGAAGACAATGGCAGATGGGCGGTGGAAGTGGGAGGGAGGGCGAGGGCATGATGAGAGACAGGGACGAGGGGCTTACATTCTCCTGAGTTCCCAGGTCTACCCCCACGAGGTATTTCTCAGCCACCTCTAGCAGGGCCTCTCGGGGCCACTCTGAGAACCAGTTGATGGTTGTGCAATTCACCAAGGCTGGGTACTGGCGGATCCAATTCCTGGGGAAGGTTTTGAGAAGCAGTAAAGGTCATGCACAGGTGCAACCTCCAGCTACTGGCTTCACCACCATGCATCCACCAGCTTTCTAGGAACCTAAGTGCCTCATCCTTTTGTCCCTAAATCTCCTCATTCATATTCTGCGCTCTCAGAGCTGCTTCAGTGTAGTTTCTTTTTTCTTTTTCTTTCTTTTTTAGACAGAGTCTCACTGTCTCCCTGGGGAGAGTGATGTGGCATCATGGCTCACAGCAACCTCAAATTCCTGGGTTTGAGCAATCCCCTTGCCTCATCCTCCCAAGTTAGCTGAGAGTACAGGTGCCTGGCTAGTTTTTCTATTTTTTTTTTTTTTTTTTGAGACAGAGCCTCAAGCTGTCAACCTGGGTAGAGTGCTGTGGCATCACAGCTCACAGCAACCTCTAATTCCCAGGCTCAAGCGAGTTTCTTGCCTCTGCCTCCCAAATAGCTGGGACTACAGGCGCCCACCACAACGCCCGGCCATTTTTTGATTGCAGCTGTTATTGTTGTTTGGTGGGCCCGGGCTGGATTCGAACCCGCCAGCTCAGGTATACGTGGCTGGCGCCTTAGCCCGTTGAGCCACAGGCGCCGAGCCTAGTTTTTCTATTTTTAATAGAGACAGTGTCTCCCTCTTGCTCTGGCTGGTCTTGAATTCCTGAGCTCAGGTGATTCACCTGCCTTAGCATCCCAGACTGCTAGGATTATAGACACGAGCCACCATGCCCAACCCAGTGTAGCATTTAAAAATAGGTTCTGAAGTCAGAAAGATGGGGTTGGATGGTGCCTGTAGCTCAGTGGGTAGGACGCCAGCCATAGACACCAAGGCTGGGGAGTTCAAACCCAGCCTGGGCCTGCTAAAGCAACAATGACAGCTGCAATAACAAAAACAAAAAAAATAGCTGAGTGTTGTGAGCATCTGTAGTCTCAGCTACTTGGAAGGCTGAGGCAAGAGAATAGCTTAAGCTCAAGTTTGAGGTTGCTGTGAGCTATGACAGCACAGCACTCTAACGAGGGTGACACAGTGAGTTCCTGTCTCAAAAAAAAAAAAAAGAAAGAAAGAAAGATAGGGTTCCACATTTTCTAGGTATAATCCTTGGGCAGGTATTTAATCTCTTTGTATGTCAGTTTCCTCATCTCTAAAATGGGAATAAGAGTGCATACTAATGAGGGTTGTTGAGAGAGTCCAAGAGGTGATGGCTGTAAAATGCTTAGGCTAGTAAATATACCACATACCATAAATATTAAAAAAAAAAAAAACCAGAGTGGTAACCCAAACTGGCTCCCTGCACAAGTTTTCTGCCCTCCTCTAAGTTTCTGATGCCCTTGAAAATCTAGTCCTATCAAGAACGGATAAAGAAAATGTGTCGTATAGTACAATGGAATATTATTCAGCCTTTAAAAAAAAAAAAACAGAAATCCTGTCACATACTACACATGGATAAACCTTAAGGACATTACACTAAGTGAAATAAGTCACAAAAAGACAAATACTGCTCAATTCCACTTACGTGAGGTATCTAAATTAGTCAAACTCACAGAGACAGAAAGTAGAATGGTGGTTGCCAGTGGCTGGGGAGAGGGGAAAGAGTTGTTTACTGGGTACAGAGCACTACTTAGGCAAAATGGAAAAGTTCTAGAGATCTGTTGCACAGCCATGTAAATATACCTAACACTACCGAACTGTACGCTTAAAATGGTTAAAATGATAAATTTTATGTTGGGTGGTTTTTACCACCATCAAGGAATAAAAATGACAAAACAAAACAAAAAAAAAAACACCAGCCACACACACAAACACAGACCAAAAAAACGTAGTCATACCAAAAGGGGATGGGTGACTCCCATGTCAACCAAGGGAACTTTCTGACAGAAAGCTGGGTCCCTGGAAAGGAGCCGTGAGCCCGGCAGGAGAGCATGCTGTTGGTTATGACACTTGCTTCCAGATGGCACGGGGAGGCCAGAGGCAGGGAGGAGGAGCGTGACAGGAGTGCTGGGGCCCACGGGGAGAGGAGATCGTAACAGGAGTCACCTGAAGGGGTCCCCCACGGGGCTGAGGCACAGCACTATGTGCAGGTTGTTCCGCACGCGCTCGATGAGGTAGGCGAAGAGGCTGTCCGACGACTCAGGCACCTGCTCTGCCCGGGCCTGCTCTATGATTTGGGACTGGATCTAGACAGAAGCCATCAGGGTCAGAGGGATGACATTTCAGCGGCATAATTGGCAAGAGCAGCAGGTTAGGGAGGGTTGACGAGGTATGGGTTTTATTTTCTTTTTAATTTTCTTTTCTTTTTTTTTTTGAGACAGAGCCTCAAGCTGTCACCCTGGGTATTATGCTGTGGCATCACCACTCACAGCAATCTCCAACTCCTGGGCTTAAGAGATTCTCTTCCCTCAGCCCCCCAAGTACCTGGGATCAAAGGTGCCCACCACAATGCCCGGCTATTTTTTGGTTGCAGCCGTCATTGTTGTTTGATGGGCCCGGGCTGGATTTGAACCCACCAGCTCAGGTGTATGTGGCTGGCGCCTTAGCCATTTGAGCCACAGGCGCCGAGCCTAAAATTTTTTTTTTTTTTTTTTAGTTTATTTTTTTGAGATAGAGTCTCACTATGTCGCCCTTGGTAGAGTGCCGTGGCCTCATAGCTCACAGCAACCTCAAACTGTTGGGCTCAAGTGATCCTCTTACCTCAGCCTCCCAAGCAGCTAGGACTACAGGCCCCCACTACAGCGCCTGGTTATATTTTAGAGACGAGGTCTTGCTCTACCTCAGGCTGGTCTCAAACTTGTGAGCTCAAGCAATCCACCTGCTTCAGCCTCCCAGGGTGCTAGGATTACAGGCTTGAGCTTCTACTTTTGGCCTTATTTTTGTTTTTGTTTTTTAATTTTTAATTTTTTTTTTAGAGACAGGGTCTCATTTTAGTGACTCAACTATAGCTCACTGTAACTTCAAACTTCTGGGTTCAAGCAATCCTCCCACCTCAGCCTCCAGAGTAGCTGGGACTGCAGATGTGTCCATGGAAGGCTAATTTCAAGAAAAGTTTTTTTACAGATGGGATCTTGCTGTGTTGCCCAGGCTAGTCTTGAACTCCTGGTCTCCAGAAATCCTCCCACTTCAGCCTGCCAAAGTGTTGGGACTACAGGAGTGAGCCCAACCCCAAGGTGTGGGGGGGTTTTATTTTGTTTTGTTCTGTTTTTGTTTGTTTCTTTTTTTTTTTTTTGAGTCACAGTCTCACTCTGTCACCCTTGGTAGAGTGCCATGGCCTCATAGCTCACAGCAACCTAAACTCTTGGGCTTAAGCGATTCTCTTGCCTCAGCCTCCCAAGTAGCTGGGACTACAGGCGCCGGCCACAATGCCCAGCTATTTTTTTGTTTCAGTTGTCATCATTGTTGTGTAGCTGGTCCGGGCTGGGTTCGAACCCACCAGCCTCAGTGCATGTGGCCAGTGCTGTAAACACCGTGCTACGGGCACCGAGCCCCAAGGTATGGATTTTAAAGCAGCTCTGCCCAGTAGACACTGGAGACCTTCATTCAACCTTATGGGGATGGGGCTGTGAAATGGAGTGTGGGGGTGCAAGAGTATCATATTCTGGGAGCTGTGGTTCTTCAGGAATTAGTTAGGCAGGCCAAAGAACCAAATGGTTGTGAGAGTGAAAGGAATCATACCTCTTCAAATTCATCAGGCTTATAGAGATTGGGGACCTCGCCTGAGCTGAGGATGTTGTTAATGTCCTCTAGGAAGGATTCATCAGCAATTTGGGTGTCCACAAACAGGAAAGACATGGTCTTCAGCTCCACCCCAGCCTGGCGATACAGACGCTTTATATCTGGCCAGATGAGAGAAGGAGAAAGAAGACAGATCCCTTCAGATCCCTGCCCTGTGCTTTATTCCTCCTCTGAGATTCAGGAGCCCTCCCCCGAGCCTACTGCACACACAGTGCCACCGTACACCCAACTTAGGCCAGACCTGCTCCCGGCCTGCCTTCCATCTCTCCTCTCTTGTTATTACAGGAACTATGTCATTCCTAGCCCCATACCTGCCTCCATTTCAAGAAATGTGCCCATACCATCTCGGAACTCCTGTTTCCGATAATATTTGGTGACCTCAATCTGGAAGGTGTTGTAGTCGCAGATGGATGAAGCCAAGCGAGCCAGACTCTGGCGTCCACTGCCACCAATGCCCACCAAGAGCATGTTGCCCCGAGGCTGTCCGATCACCCGCACAATCCTCGTGACTGGGGGTGGAGGTGAAGAGGGTAAAGAGTCAGCTGAGCCTCCAGGCCCTAGACTAGGGATTGGGACCCCCGAAAATGAAGTAGAGAAATCAAGAAGCATGGGAAGAGTTTGGTGCCTAAGGCCCAAGGCAGCAACTCAACTTGGTTTTTTTTTTTATTTTTTTTATTTTTTATTTTTTTGGTTTTTTTTTTAATTTTATTTCGTTGCTTATTTTTTATTTCTTCTTCTTTTTTTTTTTTTGTTGAGACACAGTGCCACCCTATGCCCCTGAGCAGAGTGCAGTGGGCGTGGTAACTCAGTGCAACCTCTGACTCGGGCTGTGGGCATCCCGCT
>CAUYRH010173243.1:0-21586 GCA_963574655.1 Perodicticus potto
GTGGGCGCCTGTAGTCCCAGCTACTTGGGAGGCAGAGGCAAGAGACTCGCTTGAGCCCAGGAATTAGAGGTTGCTGTGAGCTGTGATGCCACAGCACTCTATCCAGGGTGACAGCTTGAGGCTCTGTCTCAAAAAAAAAAAATCAGGCTTGGCGCCTATGGCTCAAGCGGCTAAGGTGCCAGCCATGTACACCAGAGCTGGTGGGTTCAAATCCAGCCTGGGCCCGCCAAACAACAATGACGGATGCAACCAAAAAATGGCCGGGCACTGTGGCAGGCACCTGTAGTCCCAGCTACTTGGGAGGTGGAGGCAGGAGACTCTCTTGAGCCCAGGAATTGGAGGTTGCTGTGAGCTGTGATGCCATAGCACTCTATCCAGGGTGACAGCTTGAGGCTCTGTCTCAAAAAAAAAAAAAAGAAAATCAGAAAATAGTTAAGTGTTGGCATGTATGTGAAGAGACATTGTTGATAGGAATTTAAAATGGTACAGCCACCATAGAAAACAGATACAACAGTTCCTCAAAATATTAAAAATAGAGTAACACACTCCAGCAGTTACACTTCTGGGCACATATCCAAAACAGGGACTTGAAAAGATATTTGTATACTCATAGTCACAGGAACATTATCCAGAATAGCCAAAAAGTGGAAGCAACCCAAGTGCCCATCCATAACAAGTGGATAAACAAAATGTGAGATACATGTACACAGAAATATTACTGAGCCTTCAAAAGGAAGGAAATTCTGACACATGCTACAACATGGATGAACCCTGAGGACATTATACTGAGTGAAATAACCCAGTTACAAAGGACAAATACTATATGGTTGCACTATATGAGGTTCCTATGAGTAGGTAACTTCATAGAAACAAAGGTGAATGATGGTTGCCAGAGCTGGGGCAAGGGGCGGATGGGGAGTGAGTGTTGAACCCTTCTGGAGATGGATGGGGCTGATGATTCACAACAAAGTGAATGTTCTTAATCCACAGAACTGTGCACTTCAAAATGGTGGAAAGGGTAATTTTGTTGTGTATATTTGACCACACAAAGAAAGGAAACAGGGAGATTAAAGAAACTTGACAACAAATGACCATGCATTGGATCCTAAACCAGTAAAAGGACATTATTGGGATAATTGGCAAAACCTGAACATGGATTGTAAATTAAAAAATTAAATCAATGTTAAAAATTTTCTGACTTTGATATTGTACTCTGAAAAAAGAATCTCTTTTTTAGGAGATAATCACTGAATACTTAGGTATAAAAAAGCAAGATGTACGCAAATTACTCTCAAATGGTTGCTGGGGAGAGACACACACATATAGGGAGGGTATAATAAAGCCAAATGTTAACAATTGGACAATCTTGATGAAGGTACACAATGTACAATTCTTGTAACTTTATTGTAAGTTTGAAATTATTTCAAAATAAAGTTTTTAAATTAATTCATCCAAAACAGGACTTATAATATTATCTCTCCCAAAACCTGCTCCACCCACAGCTACCTCTTAGAAAATGACAGATTTACCTTTCTAATTCCACCAGAGCCAAACTAGGCCTTGTCTTTCACACTCTCTCCTATCCACCCCCAAGTCCTGTTGGCTGCACCTTCAAAATACTTTCAGAACCTCAGCCCTTCTGGTCACCACCACATCTACCCAGCCTAGGTCTACATCGCCTCTTGCTTTATAGCTCCTCTCCCAGCTTCCCTCCCTGGCCCTTCCAGACTATTTTCAACACAGAATTGCTATCAAACTCTAAACCACATCCTGCCACCCTTCTGCTCACAGTGGCCTCACATGGATCTCAGGCCTCTTCTCCCACCCCTCCCTTGGCCCACAGCCTTCCTGCTGCTCCTCACCTCCCCAAATTTCCCACCTGGGTGGTCCCCCCCCAGCATCCCTCTCCTCACTTGGTCCTTCAAAGCACTGAATAATGTCCCCACACCGAGGAGCTACTTTCCCTCCATAAAACACGTGCTTCCTGATAGGAGTCCTTTAGCCCCAACCAGGTGCGTTAGCAGCTGTCTGTTAATAGCGATTTACGGGGGGCCTTCAGCAGGCCCATCACGTGAGGATAGCTGGTCCTCTCTGGCCCGCCTCTTCCCTCTAAAGCAGCCTTACTCGGTCGGGTGCACGCCCGGCTCCCACCGGGTGGGCAGGGGCAGTGGAGTCTGGGGAGAAGTGGGGGCGGGCTCCGAGGCCTAGGCCCCTGGCCGTCCCGCCCACCTCGCTGGAGAGGAGAGGGCAGCCCAGAGCGACCCCCTACCGCCAGTCCGGCACCTCAAATTCCCCCTCTCCCCCTCACCCCCAGCACCTCCTCTCCCCACAGGGTCCCAGCAAAGCAGGGGTGGAGGCGAACGGCCAAGGGAACGACACCGGGAGCACCCCAGCCTCCCGGCCGTGGGCCGAGGCCAAATAAGGCCGGGCCGCAAGCCCGCCCGCCCCGCTGGCCGCGCACATTCTTCTGCCTTGTAAGGGCCTGGCCGCAGAGCCCCGCCCCCGCCCCGCCCCGAGCCCGCCCCGAGCCCGCCCCAGCCCCAAGCCCAGACCCGACGGCCGCCTAACTCCGCGCAGCCAGCAAGCCAGCACCTTCTCCGCACTAGGTAGGAGCCCACCCCGCCGGACCTGGGGGTCTAGAGTTGGGGGTCTTACGGCCCGGGGCTGCAGATAGTGGTGGCCTGGGCCCGACCGGCCATCATGGGGCAATCCCCACGAACCGGGATGTCGGAGGGGGTGTGCTGGGCATAAAGGGCGGCAGGGGCTGCAAGTTGGCTTGGGTGGTCAGGGATTCTGGCCTGGGGCTGGGTAGCAGGAAGACTTTTCTATATACCCTGGGAGCCAGTGGTCCTTCAGCGAGGAAAGGAGATGGTCCAGGTTCTACCCCTTTGCAGAAGAGCTAGAGATGCCACACCCAGGGCCCCTGGGTGCCACAGTGAAAGGGTGCTGGGGAGAGGATTAAGATGGCCAGTGCCCCCTGACCCGAAAGAGCCATGTCTGTCCCAGATGAGGAGAGCCCTGTCGGGTTCTATCCCCCCCAGAGGATCCATGTCTCTCCCCTGTCTACCATCCCCAAAACCTGGGGCAGGAAATAAGGGAGGGAGACCAGGGGAACCTTCCCACACTAGGGTAGGCCTGGGCTTCCCTTCTCTGGGCCATCTGCCCCCTGTGCACCTGTGAGCGGGGAAGGCTTGCCAAGGGCCCTGTTCCTTCCCAGCCCTCCAGCTGCTCTGGCTGCGCTCTGGCTAGAGCTGCATAAGAAATGAGGTGAGTTTATAGCGAGGCAGCTGGCATCACCAGTGGTAGGGACTGTGAGGTAATGAGGGGCATAGGCCTGTCTGGCTTCAGCTTAAGGCTCTATAGCCATGGCATAGTTTTGGATACCAGTAAGGGAGAGGTGGCATCTAGTCACAGCCAGGCCAAGTATCAGTGATGTTTGATCCCTGGTGTCCAAGACCCCTGGAGGGGAAAGCAGGGGCTCCAGGGCTAAAGACCCAGCCTGCCCCTGACCTCAGTCCCTCAGCCAACCCTAGAAACTACCTCTGGTCTCAGAGAGCCTTTTACCACTCAGCTGCCATAGGACCATTATGAGCCTCTTTGAATGGATGTTTTCCTTTTTATGTTCAGGCCTGGAAGGCACCCACTAAGCCAAACCTAGTCCAGGAATCCTGGCTTCCAATTGACCTCCATGCCTTTCATGGATACATCTCTTCCCATTTTAGGCCTGTTTTTCTAACTACACAGTGGAGGGGGGATCCAGTCCCCCCACCATCCCTGCTTCTCATAATTGTTGGAATGGATATGGTGGCCTTGTGCAAACTCTGAAATTCTGTACCTAGCCAGCCATATCATGGCTCCCTGAGGGAAAAGAGTGGGGTTGTGGTGGCCATGATGGCAGAGGGTTCCAGCCCAGCTCAGGAAGAGCAGTGGGTGGGCCTGGCCATGCCTGCCCTAGAGCTTTAGGTACAGGAGGGTGGCTGTGGCAATGATGGCCATTGCCAATCACAGCCCTTCCTAAGCACGGTGGGTTTCTCCTATGTGAGTAGTTTTCTGTGAGGACCAAGAGTCAAAGTTCCCAGAGACACTAGGCTCAGGGAAGGATCAGGCCCCTCCAAGCCACGGGGAAGAGGGGGCCAGCTTCTGGGGACAGCAGCACCCCTTGCCCTCTGTACCTTCCACCTCCTACCCAGGTCATAGGTAAGAAGGACTTCTGTCTACTCCCTGCACTCCCACCTGTCCCCAAACCATGCAAGAAGCACCAAGGGCTGGGTATGTCAGTCCATGGGACGCAGGTAGCCACTGCCTCACAACAATGTGGTCTAGGGATCCGCTGGGGCTGGCCAGGATCCCAGCTCAAGATTTAAGATCTCATAGGCCAAGGACCAAGAATGCCTTGAAAGGGGTTGTGGGATGAAGGCCTGAAAGCAGCTTGAAGAGCATTTATAACCACACAACTTGGGGTGGAAAGAAGCAGATTCCTGAAGGCCCAGGAATAAGGAAGGGGCCCAGGGCAAAGGAAAGAGGGGGTCAGCATCCCGGGGTCTCAACTGGGCCCACCACTGACCAGCTAAGAGGAAGAAGGCACTAGGTCTTTGGCAGATAGGCCCTACAAACTCTGACAAGGGTTCATGGAAAGAGTCCCTTGCCTGGCCTCAGTTTTCCCACCTAGATAGTGGGACTGGCCGCAATTGCCCTTATATCATCATTCATTAAATAAGCATTAGCCTCACTGTGGCCTGTGATTGGTATAGATTGGGGGATTTATGCGGGCTCCCATTAGAGAAAGAAAGATCTTTAAATGCTCACCATCAAAGCAAGAATGAGGGCTCGGCGCCAGCCACATACACATGAGCTGAGCTGGCGGGTTTGAATCCAGCCCGGGCCTGCCAAACAACAATGACGGCTGCAACCAAAAAATAGCCGGGCGTTGTGGCGGGCGCCTGTAGTCCCAGCTACTTGGGGGGCGGAGGCAGGAGACTCGCTTGAGCCCAGGAATTGGAGGTTGCTGTGACAACCTATCCAGGGTGACAGCTTGAGGCTCTGTCTCAAAAAAAAAAAAAAAAAAAAAAAAGCAAGAATAAGAGGAATAGGTCCCCGAAAGGGTGTGTCAAGAACTGGGCTGGAGGCTGGACAAGTAGCTCACACCTATAATCCCAGCATTCTGGGAAGCCAAAGTGGGGATTGTCTGAACGCAGGAATTTGAGACCAGCCTGAGCAAGAGTGAGACCCTGTCTCTACTAAAAATAGAAAAACTACAGGCGGTGCCTGTGGCTCAGTGAATAGGGCACCAACCCCATATACCGAGGGTGACATGTTCAAACCCGGCCCCAGCCAAATTACAACAAAAAAATAGCCGGGTGTTGTGGCAGGCGTTTGTGGTCCCAGCTACTTGGGAGGCTGAGGCAAGAGAATCGCCTAAGCCCAAGAGCTGGAGGTTGCTGTGAGCTATGACAACATAGCACTCTACCAAGGGTGACAAAGGGAAACTCTGTCTCTAAAAAAAATTAAAATAAAAATGGAAAAACTAGCTGGGCAGCATGACAGGTGCCTGTAGTCCCAGCTACTTGAGAGGCTGAAGCAAGAGGATCACTTGAGCTCAAGAGTTTGAGTAGTAGTGGTTACAGTGCTGACCACATGCATGCTGGCGTGTTCAAACCCAGCCCTGGCCTGCTAAACAACAATGACAACACAACAACAAAAAATAGCTGGGCACTGTGGTGGAAGCCTATAGTCCCAGCTACTTGGGAGGCTGAGGCAAGAGGATTGCTTAAGCTCAAGAGTTTAAGGTTGCTGTGAGCTGTGACACCACGGCACTCTACCAAGGGCGACATAGTGAGACTCTGTCTCCAAAAAGAAAAAAAGAAGAGTTTGAGGCTGCTGTGAGCTATGATGCCATAGCACTCTAGCCTGGGCAACAGAGTAAGACTCTGTCTCAAAAAAAACAAGAACTGGACTGGAGGAGGAAGAGCAATGTAGGAGGAGGGAACAAGAAGGGAAGTCTGGGAGTGGCTGGGGAATAGCTTGGCAGCACTAAGGACCAAAGAGGGACACAGTGAGGGTGGCTGGCCAGTCACGGAGGCCAGGAGGAGTTCACAAAGGGCCTTGAATGCCAGGCTGAGGGGCCCACACTGGCTCTGAGAAGGAGGCGGGCTGCAAGGTAACAGGTGCAGATCTGTTCTATGGGTGGGAGAGACGGGCTGGCTAGAAGCCAGGTCTAAACAAGGGTGAAGAGGAGCTAGGGCTCTCAGCCCAAGGAAGCCTAACACCCTGTGAGCACCAGGGGGTGCAATGGAGGAGGAGGGCCCAGGATCACCCTTTTGCACACCCAGAGGCTGGCAAGCTCCCAGAGAAGGGCAGGCAGGAGGCAGACTGCCCAGAGAACAGCAGGCAACACAGAGAGATGGAGAGGACAGAGGAGGAGGAATGTCAGGAACGCAGGGCTGCTGACTTGGGGGGGTGGGGGGGGTTGGGAGGGTGGGGGAGGGGGGGCTCACTGCCTCCCACATATTGACAAACCTCTGTCACTTGCGGAGTGAGATGGACAAGGTAAATGCTATTAAGGATTAAAGGAGATAAAGTAAACCATGTTAATGGTTGGCACTCAGCCCAATCCTGAGAGTTTGACTCCAACAGTCACAGCAAAAATAGCTTACTCCACGGCCGGCACTGTTCAGGGACACTAAGTCAGTTAATCCCCACTGCCAGGCATTCCTCATGTGCCATTCCCAGGACACTCATGCTCAAGAGAGATAGAGGAAGTTGTTCAAGATCACACCTTGTCTGCTTTTGTGAACATCTGAGTGGCAGGAGCCCCAAGCCTGTGGAAGGCCTATGAATGCTAAAGGCCCATCTATATAGGGGAGCCTGGAAGATTCCCTGGCCGAGGCTCATTTGCTTCCCACCCCTTCCTGCAGGGAAGCCACCCCCACACACCTGAAGCCAAGATGTCCAGCAAACGGGCCAAGGCCAAGACCACCAAAAAGAGGCCACAGCGGGCCACATCCAATGTCTTTGCAATGTTTGACCAGTCCCAGATCCAGGAGTTTAAGGAGGCCTTCAACATGATTGACCAGAACCGCGATGGCTTCATTGACAAGGAGGACCTGCATGACATGCTGGCCTCCCTGGGTGAGCAAGGATGGGGATAGGGTGGAGTCTCAGGGGCCCCCGGCAGGGCTATTCATCACTTACAAAGCACTCCTGTGTAGGGTGACAAGTGGTACCCACCCTAGAGGGTAGTTGTCATGACTTCATCTGTTTACTAGGGAAAATGAGGCACAAAGCAGTTGGGGGATTTGCCTGAGGTCCAGCTCAGTGTCTGAACCTAGGCAGGCTGCCTCTAGCATAGGACTATTGAGGGCAAATTTGTGTGTTGGGCTGCCCAGTAACATCTCATTTAAAGAGAGAGAGCAGGGCCGGGCATGGCAGCTCACACACCTATAGTCCCAGCTACTCAGGAGGCTAAGGTAGGAGAAGTGCTTGAGCCCAGGAGTTCAAAGTTATAGTAAGCTATGACTACACCACTGCCTGGGCAACACAGCGAGACCCTGTATCAAAAAAATAAAGAGGCTTGGCGCCTGTGGCTCAAGCGGCTAAGGCACCAGCCACATACACCTGAGCTGGTGGGTTTGAATCCAGCCTGGGCTAGCCAAACAGTGATGGATGGCTGTAACCAAAAACTAGCCGGGCATTGTGGCGGGTGCCTGTAGTCCCAGCCACTTGGGAGGTAGAGGCAGGAGAATCGCTTGAGCCCAGGATTTGGAGGCTGCTGTGAGCTGTGATGCCACAGCCCTCTCCACCCAGGGTGACAGCTAGAGGCTCTGTCTCAAAAAAATAAAGAGAAGACTCAGTATCTAAACGAAAGTTTGAACTGCACAGATGTCCCACTGTACAGATTGGAAAACTGAGGCCTCGAGAGGCCAGAGCACCTCCTCTCCATCAGAGGTCACCCAGGCTCTCAGAGTCTCTGACCCCAGAGACTTCCTGGATCTTAGAGCTTAAACAGTCTCAGGAACCAAGTCCAATTTGCCAGAGACCACACTCCCACCTATGGCCATGCTCCACATCCATGCCCTTATGCTGGCCATACACACGCTCTCAGCCCAGTTTCTGGCACACCCTTCAGTGGGTGAAACCATCTGGCCCAGACACTGGCTTGGGGAGCCAGAATCTGGGATTAGGGGAGGTGATAGTCAAGCCACAAGCTTTGGTGCCAGACAGCCCTGAGTCGGTTGGCCTGCTTTCCCCATTTCTTTCCCTATGTAATCGTGACCATGGCCCTCATGTACCCAACAAGCCATGTGGTGGGAAGACCAGCCAAACCTGAGTGGGAGGGCTGATAGGACACTGCCCCCACCTTGGCTGCCAAACCATTCCCAGCTTCAGGCCAGGCTCACTTGCATGTCCCCTCCCCTAAGGTCAGCTGGCAGGGAGTAAACTCCAGGGCTTTTACCTGAGGCCCTCCCAGCTCTGGCTTGGTGATAGGAGGGGCTGGCCCAGGGTGCCCAACTGGGGTCCTAATGTCACAGCTCCTCCAGGCCTCAGCTTCCCTGGCCATCCCGTGGGACACACAGCAGGGTGTGTGAGGCTCAGGGGAGACAGGGATATGAAGACTCCTTGCTATTTACAAGGCAGAACCCCACACCTAAGACTTGATGACAGCCCTGGTTATCTACCCAGAAAAATACTCGTTCATGTTTGTAGTTCATGCAGATCAGTCATGGCCTTCTACCTAAGAACATCATTTTCTGGTTAAAAAAAACTAAAGAACAAGAGAGCAAATAAGATAATAAGCAGAAGATGCCCTGCAGTTTAAATTTATCTTAATCTTAAATTTCCCAGCA
This sequence comes from Perodicticus potto, assembly GCA_963574655.1. NCBI lineage: Eukaryota > Metazoa > Chordata > Mammalia > Primates > Lorisidae > Perodicticus > Perodicticus potto. Next base: position 8,844 of record CAUYRH010173243.1, read on the forward strand.
ATCCTACTGGATATGACTATTATTCCTACTTTGCAAATGAGGAAACTGAGGCTCACAGAGGTTAATTTACCCAAGCTTACACAGGTACTAAGTGGTAGAGCTGTGCCAATCACCATTATGAGTGTTTTGCAACCATGGTTTTATTCATCTCCATAATTCTAAAAGATGGGAGAAACCAAGGCAAGAGCTGGAATTGAAAACCAGGCGCCTATGTGACAGCAAAGCACTGTGCCTGGACCTTGGGATTAGGCTGCCTGGGTTCAAATGCTGGGTCCACTCCTTATTTGCTATGTGACCTTGCAAGTGACCTCATCTCTCCTTGCCTTGGATTCCACACCTGAAGAGAAGTAAGAATGCTGACCACATGGGATGGTAAGAATTAATGCAATGAGGCCCCTGGTGCTCCTGACACAGTGAGCAGTCAGCAGGGAGTTGCTCCTACTGTCCTTAGAAAGCATTCCTGACCACTGATATCCACACCAAAGGAGGAAATGGCCGAGGCAGCTGGGAACTCCTGGCCCCAACTCATGGCTGCTTGGGCACTGTGCTTTACAATTCACAATCTCGCTATCTTCCCATCTCTCCCAGGGGGCCATGAAGGGTGGGGACAGGGAGGCAGGAGTCGCCCAGGCTGGGGCACAGGGCCAGGGGATGGCAGGCACGAATGTCCCACCTACCACAGGGAAGAACCCCACGGATGAATACTTGGAGGGCATGATGAGTGAGGCTCCAGGGCCCATCAACTTCACCATGTTCCTCACCATGTTTGGGGAGAAGCTGAACGGCACAGACCCCGAGGACGTCATCCGCAATGCCTTTGCCTGCTTTGACGAGGAGGCCTCAGGTCAGTGCATACCCTTGCATATGAGTGGGGATAGGCCAGAGGCTGGCGGTGGTGGGGCCCAACCTGCCCTGGACCTTCAGGGCCCCTGCCCCAAAGGCCAGAACATACGTCACCATCCCGTTTCTACTGCCAGAAGCTTGCTTGTCTCTCCCCAAAATGCTAAGCCAGAATAGCCACGCCCACCAAGGCACCTGACTTCTTGATCTCACCTATTGGTCTAATACATACTCTCCTTTTGCATTAGATCTTTCCAGAAATCACACCATCCCATGCCTTTCTTGCCAACAAGGTAGTGAAACCAGCCCCCATCTTCAGATCTTCCAAAGGACTTTCTGTCCCACAGCTGACTTTTCCGCCCAGCACATGCCACACCAGGGTGAGGATGGCAAGCAGTCACATGGCTGTAGCCCATGGGCCTAAGCACATTCATAGCATTTTCCTGACTACCTTCACTATCCCCCAGCAGGGTGGCATATTTTTATCTCCTTTTTCCAGATCAAACAGAAAGAGAGAGGTTCAGTACCTTGCCCAGGAGCATAAGGCCAGGGAGGATGGGAAGCAGCTTCAACGCAGATGGTGAACTGCAGAGCTCCTGCCCTTCGGGCAGATGTACCCAGCACCCCTGCACACACTCACAGCCCCACACTGCCCACAGAAGCACGTCATAGACAGTCCCACTGCAGAACTCACCCCTCTGAGACCCTGGCAAGCCCTCCTGCCATGTCCTCATTCCTTCAAACTGACTGCAGACTAGGGTTGTGCCTCTCTGGCCCTTCCAGGTCTGCGAGAGCTAGAGGGGGGCTGAGGGCAGGGGGTGATGTGTGCATTCAGCCCCCCAAGTTCCTACTATCATGGGCCTGGCCTCACCCCCAGGTTTTATCCACGAGGACCACCTACGGGAGCTGCTCACCACCATGGGTGACCGCTTCACAGATGAGGAAGTGGATGAGATGTACCGTGAGGCACCCATTGATAAGAAAGGCAACTTCAACTACGTGGAGTTCACCCGCATCCTCAAACATGGCGCCAAGGACAAAGATGACTAGGCACCCCAGGCCTCCCTACATCCAGGCCCCCATCCCAGTCACCCCCTCTCCCCCACACGTCTGTACCAGCTCCATGCCACGACCCTACAAGACCCTTCAAGGAGTTAGGGTCCCAGCTCCCAATGGAAGCAACCGAGCAAGAGAAGTGCAGTGCCAGGCCAGGGGCACCCGGCCAACATGAGGCCGGTGTTCCCATCATGACCCCAAAGACCTGAGAGGGAGTCTTTGACCCCCTCCAAAGACAGATCATCTTCTGGGGAGATGGGCCAGAAGCACCAAGGAAAGTCTGCTCAAGACAGCGCAGGCCTCTGTGTAGCCTGCCCATTCCTAGGCTGCCACCCAGCAGGAAGGGGCCCTGCATGCCCCCCCAAGAGGAAGAGGTCCTGTGTCCTTGTATTGGACACCATTTCGTGTGCACCTACACACAAACACGAGCTCACCAAAGTCCCCTCTCAGAGGACAGGACACCAGACCCCTCCCCTGTACCCTGTCCGGCCACCAGAGCACGCCCACTCACCACGGGACTGTGTTCCAGACGATGCATGTAAAGTGGATGTTTATCCCAGGGGAGGCAGAATCTCTAATAGAAAGCTGAGCACTGCTCTGGGTCTGTGTGTCTGGTTGGTGTGAAATAAGAGGACCTCTAAACCTGTAATACCCTTCTACCAACCTTTTTACCCCCAGTGGTTGCCCTGATTCCCCTCCCTGGCCAGAAGAAGGGCTAAGGACCTGCAGTCACAGGGACTCTGAAGCTTCAGGGGCCAGAGTCACTCACTGAGGGGGCTCCATGCCCAGCTGAGACCCACAGTGGCAGAGTGACACAGGCCTACTGGCCCAGAGGCTCAAAGAAGGGAAAAGGCAGAGTGAGAAGGACCCACAGGAACCTCCACAGGGACTCCTAGTGGGGGCTTCTGGATTTCTGGGAAAGCTAGGGGGTCCTGGAAGAAAGGGAAGGTTTTGAGAACAGAGATTGGGCAGCATCCCAGTAGCTCAGGTGTGGGCAGGAATGGGCTGGTTACCAGCTCTGCAGCTTGGCCGCACCCTCAGCGTCTGGATGGTGTGTGTTCAGTCACAGGACTGCCAGCAAACAAGACACAGCTCTTTATATCCCTTGTATGCGCAAAACAGGTAGCCCTGGGACACATGCTACATTTAAATGTTGGGGACACTGAAAACAGTGCCTGGGGCATCAAAGGGCAAAAATATTAGCAGAATGACTGAACAGAGAGCCAAGAAGGGCAGGGATTTCCTGAGGTTGCCCAATGGGTCTGGGCAATGCAAGGGCTGAACTCTCCATGGGGCTCAGGCTAGAGCTGCACACATCTCACATGACCCCAGCAAAGGTCAGTAAGTGATTGCTGGACCCAGCTTGGTCCTGCTGTTTTCCCTAGAGACCAGGCAGAGCCAGGCCCCCAAAGCACACAGCAAAGATCCGAGATCAGAGCCAAGGATGCCAAGCACCAAGAGGGCCCTGCACCAGCACAGGAGCCCTCGCGCTCCCATAGGCCTCTGCCCCACCCTGGCACTGGGCCCTGGTCAGAGCGCAGATGAAATTCCTTATCTTGGCTCCAAATCAGGCCCAATACATCCCAGATCCAAGCCCAACCAGACCTTCACTCCTGGCCCTTCATTGTGGGACCCCCAGCTGCACACAGGGCTCTGAGCCACCATCACTTAGTCTGGCAACCCACTCACTCCTGCCAGCCCCCAAAGGGGGTGGAAGGGTGGCTCTGAGTATCCTCCCAGAGCTTTGGCCACACATGCCCAACACGAGGGTCACTGGGGCCTCTCAGCAGAGCCACTGAGTAGCTAGGACTACAGGCATGAGCCACCATACTTGGCCTTAGTTACATTTTCCTTAATTGCATTTTTAGTTTCATAATTTTATCTTAGGTCGTCTTACATATCTTTATATTTCTACATGGGGTCTTCCACAGAACAAAAGTTGTTTTTTTGTTTGTTTGTTTGTTTTTTGAGACAGAGTCTCACTATGTCACCCTCAGTAGAGTGCGATGGAATCAGAGCTACAGCAACCTCAAACTCTTGGGCTTAAGCAATTCTCTTCTGTCAGTCTTCCAAGTAGCTGGGACTACAGGCACGTACCACAACACCTGGCTATTTTTTTATTGTAGTTGTCATTATTATTTAGCTGGCCCCAGTGGGTTATAACAGGCTAGCCTGGGTGTATGTGGCTGGCGCCCTACTCACTGTGCTACAGACACTGCCCCCAAAGTTTTTAATTTTAATGAAATATTCCTCAAAACTGTCAAGGTGAATAGCTGGGCATTGTGGCGGGCGCCTATAGTCCCAGCTACTTGGGAGGCTGAGGCAAGAGAATCACCTAAGCCCAAGAGCTGGAGGTTGCTGTGAGCTATGACGCTACAGCACTCTACTGAGGGTGATAAAGTCAAGACTCTGTCTCTTAAAAAAAAAATGTCAAGGTAATCAAACATATCCCCCCGAATTGGAAGCAATCCAAATATCCTTCAAATGGTAAATGGATAAACAACATTGGTACAGGCATTCAGTGGAATGCTTCTCATCAGTAAAAAGAAAACTACCACTCGCTGATACACACATGACATGAATGAATCACAAATGAATTATGCTGAGTGAAAAGGCTGTATACAGTGTAATTTCATTTCTATAACAGTCTGTGTGAGGCAAAGCTATAAAGACAGAAAACAGCATATGGGGACAGAAAATAGTGGTTGCCACACTAGCAACTGCAGCAACAACAAAAATAAGTACACAAAACCTGGTCAAGTAAAACAAAAGTTTTTGCAAGGATAAGACCACAATCCACAAAGCAAAAAGACAACCTTCAGGGTGGCGCCTGTGGCTCAGTGGGTAGGGCACCGGCCCCATATACTGAAGGTGGCGGATTCAAACCCAGCCTCGGCCAAACTGCAACAAAAAATAGCCGGGCGCTGTGGCAGGCGCCTGTAGTCCCAGCTACTCGGGAGGCTGAGGCAAGACAATCGCCTAAGCCCAGGAGTTGGAGGTTGCTGTAAGCTGTGACACCACGGCACTCTACCAAGGGTGATAAAGTAAGACTCTGTCTCTACAAAAAAAAAAAAAGACAACCTTCAGAAGGGGAGAAGATATTTGCATGCTACCAATCCAACAAAGGGCTAATCACCAGAATCTACAATGAACTCCAGCATATCAACAAGAAAAAAGGAACCAACCCCATAAAAAAACGGGCAAGTGCCTGGTATGCTGTAATCCTAGCACTCTAGGAGGCTGAAGTGGGAGGATCCCTTCAGCTCATGAGCTCGAGACCAGTCTGAGCAAGAGCAAGACCTCCTCTCTACTATAAATAGAAAAATTATCTGGGCATTGTGGTGGCTGCCTGTAGCCCAGCTACTAGAAAGGGATAAGGCAAGAGGACCACTTGAGTGCACGAATCTGAGGTGGCTGTGAGCTTGGGTGCATGAGTTTGAGGTTGCTGTGAGCTATGATGATGCCACAGCAATCAACCCCAGGGCAACACAGTAAGATTCGGTCTCAAAAAGCAAAACGAAACAAAACAAAACAAAGAACAAAATGTGGGTTGCAATCCTGGTTCTGTCATTTATTATCTGCATAAACGTAAGCAAGTTATTTTGCCTTCTAAGGCTCAAGTTTTCATCTATAAAACAGAGATAAAAGTATAAGGTTATTATCAGGATAAAATGAGTTTATAAAGTGTAGAACAGTGCTTGATGCACAGAAAGAATTACATAAGAGTTATTAAATAAAATTTTTTTTTTTTTGAGACAGAGTCTCACTATGTCGCCCTGCATAGAGTGCCGTTGTGTCACAGCTCACAGCGACCTCAAACTCTTGGGCTTAAGCAATTCTCTTGCCTCAGCCTCCCAAGTAGTTGGGACTATAGGCACCCACCACAACACCTGCCTATTTGTTGTTGTTGTTGCAGTTTTCATTGTTTTTTTTTTAGCTGGCCCAGGCCGGGTTCGAACCTCAGCCTCAGTGTATGTGGCCAGTGCCCTACCCACTAAGCAACAGGTGCCGCCATTAAATGCATTTTAAAATACATTTTGTTTGAGACAGTCTCACTTTGTCACCCTCGGTAGAGTGCCATGGTGATAGCATCATAGCTCATAGCAACTTCAAACTCTTGGGCTCAAGTGATCCTTTTGTTTCAGCCTCCTGAGTAGCTGGGACTACAGGCACCCACCACAACGCCTGGCTATTTTTAGAGCCGGGGTCTCACACTTGCTGGTTTCAAACTCCTGAGTTCAAGGGATCCACCCACCTTGGTCTCCCAGAGTGCTAAGATTATAGGTGTGAGCCACCAAACCCAGCCAAAATACACATATTGAATGTAAACCCAAAAATGATTTTATGGGAGACAAGGTTTTGGTTATGTAAATACAGTTCAGAGGGTTCTAGTAGGCAATCACAAGCTCTGGAAAGGACAAAATTTCAAAAGCTAAGAAAAAATGACATCCCTCATCTGAAATGCTTAGAACCAGAGTGTTTCTAATTTTGGATTTTTTTTGGAATTTGGAATATACATAAGGAGATATCTTAGGCCAGAACCCAAGTCTAAACATGAAATTTATGTTTCATACACACATATCATGAAGGTAATTTTATACATTTTTAATAATTTTGTGCGTGATTTAAAGTCCTTGTATTTTGACTACAATCTGTCACATGAAGTCGGGTGTGAAATTTTCTACTTGTGACATCATGTCAGTTCTCATAAAGTGTCAAATTTTGGAGCATTTAGGATTTCAGGTTTTCGGATCAGGGATGCTCCTTCTGTATGTACATCATAAGAAAAAATACACATTGCATTTGCTGGCAAATGAAGCCCCATTCAATCTATACAGTGGTGTAAAAGCAAATACCAAGACCACATCCAAGCAAATCCTGCTTTTAATAACTAAAAATGAAGACACAATGAGAGAATATACTGACAGGATTGCTATCCAGTACTTGCAGCAAAAGTAAACAGAGGACATGTGTACCCACAAACTCAGGTACAAAGCTGCAAAACCAATCTTTGCTGGAATGCTGTGTCACACTTTGCCACTAGCGGTCGCCCAAGGTCACAACGCAAATTAGGGACAGAGCCCTCAGAACTCCTGGCCCCAGTATGCTTTCCCAGGGGCTGGCTGCCTCTTTCAGGACCTGTGAGGTCCCTCCAGCTCTAAGATGCTAGGATGCTATCTCATGGGACCAGCGGCCCCAGACTCAGGGAGCCCTCAAATGCCTAAATCAAGGGACATCTCAGCCTGGGGTCCCTAAGAGCCACACTTTACACCACACTCTTCGATATACAACCCTGGCATACATTGTGAGGCAGAAGGGAAACTGCAGAATACCTTTCTTTTTTTTTTTTTTGAGACAGAGCCTCAAGCTGTCACCCTGGGTAGAGCGCCGTGGCATCACAGCTCACAGCAACCTCCAATTCCTGGGCTCAAGTGAGTCTCCTGCCTCTGCCGCCCAAGTAGCTGGGACCACAGGCACCCGCCACAATGCCCGACCATTTTTTGGTTATAGCCACCACTGTTGTTTGGCAGGCCCGGGCTGGATTCGAACCCGCCAGCTCAGGTGCACGTGGCTGGCGCCTTAGCCCGTTGAGCCACAGGCACCGAGCCCAGAATACATTTCTTTAGAAAGGAAGGAAGGAGGCAAATGGGGCATATGCCACCAAATAGGAGATCGTCCCTACATCACAGGTGAAGAAACTCAGGCTCAAAGTGGTAAAGCAACCAGTTCAGGATCACACTGCTAAGGGGAAAACAGAACCACATTCAAACCCAGTTGAGTCAGACCACTGTCACTTGGTTACTGTACTGCCACCCCAGACGGGTCTGGGGAAGAGACAGACTGGTGAGAAGAGTGTCTGAGAGTCAGACTATGAAGGAATGGCTACTTCCTCCCCCAGAGACACTTCACACCTTCCACAACCAGTCAAAGAAAGCTGTCCTTTCCCTACTGAGCCATGACAGCTGAGGATGGGGTCTGAGGAATTTCTTGGCCCTGCTTCCAGCAGGACTCCCAAGCTGCAGAGTCAGTTTCTTCATTCAGCAAGGGCTCCTGAGCCCCGCTGAGAAGTTTCCACCTTCATTTCTCAAGTATGGTTTTTGTTTTGTTTTGTTTTTTAAAAGGAAATTTATTTTTATTTATTTATTTATTTATTTATTTTTGAGACAGAGCCTCAAGCTGTCACCCTGGATAGAGCACTGTGGCATCATAGCTCGCAGCAACCTCTAATTCCTGGGCTCAAGCAAGTCTCTTGCCTCCACCTCCCAAGTAGCTGGGACTACAGGCGCCCGCCACAACGCCCGGCCATTTTTTGGTTGCAGCCATCATTGTTGTTTGGCGGGCCCGTGCTGGATTCGAACCCGCCAGCTCAGGTGTATGTGGCTGGCACCTTAGCCCGTTGAGCCACAGGCGCCTAGCCTCAAGTATGGTTTGATTTTCTCTCCCATCAGCACACCAACTGCTCCTCAAATCCAGTCAGCTCTAAGACCAGACTCCCACCAAGTCCCCAAACATGCCCCATTGCTCCCATCCAGCCCTAGAAGTACTTTATTCAGACTTTAACAATTACTTTCACTGTTATGTGGACTACTGTGATAGCCTCCCACCTTTTTTTGAAGGCAGTATCACTATTGCTTGGACTAGAGAGCAGTGGTGTTATCACAGCTCACTACAAGTTCAAAATCTAAGGCTCAACTGATCTTCCTGCCTCGGCCTCAAGTATCTGGGACTTCAGGTGTGCCACTACACCCAGCTAGTCTTTTCTACTTTTTGTAGAGATGGGGTCTTATTCTTGCTCAGGCTGGTCTCAAACTCCTGAGTTCAAGCAACCCTCTTGCCTTGACTTCCCAGAGTGCTAGTATTACAGATATGAGCCACTGTGCTCAGCCTTATGATATAGCCTTTTCTAAAAACTAAAGTATTAAAAAAAAGAAAACTAAGTATAATTCACATATAGAAAAATGCATAAATTTTAAGCACACAATTCTGAGAACTACAATGGCCTCTTTTTTTTTTTTTTTTTGAGACAGAGCCTCAAGCTGTCACCCTGGAGAGAGTGCCATGGCATTAAAGCTCACAGCAACCTCCAATGCCTGGGCTCAAGCGAGTCTCCTGCCTCTGCCTCCCAAGTAGCTGGGACTATAGGCGCCCACCACAACGCCCGGCCATTTTTTGGTTGCAGCCGTCGTCGTTATTTGGCAGGCCCAGGCTGGATTCGAACCCGCCAGCTCAGGGGTACGTGGCTGGTGCCTTAGCCCGTTGAGCCACAGGCGCCGAGCCTACAATGGCCTCTTAACTGATATTCCTGGTTGGTACTCCTTTGCCCATCTCTCTTCTCCCTTCCATAGGGCAGTTTTGAGTTGCTCTTTCCATATCTGGTCTGACCACTGTCCTGATCAAAACCCTAAAGACCTACAGAAATAGAACTATAGCACTTTTCACCTTTGAGAAAGAAAAATTATAAAGGCAGATTTAAATCAGCCTTTATGGGCTTGATGCATGTAGCTCAAGTGGCCAAGGCACCACCCACATTCACCAGAGCTGGTGGGTTCGAATCCAGCCTGGGGCTGCCAAACAACGATAACTACAACCAAAAAAAAAAAGCCAGGCATTGTAGCAGGCGCCTATAGTCCCAGCTACTTCGGAGGCTGAGGCAAGAGAATCGTCTAAGCCCAGGAGTTGGAGGTTGCTGAGAGCTGTGATGCCACGGCCGGCACTCTACCCAAGGTGACAGCTTGAGACTCTGTCTCAAAATAAATAAATAAATAAATAAATAAATAAATACATCTGCGTTTATGAAAGGAATTCACTTTACTTTAGTCAAAGGAAAATGACTGGGCACAAGGTACTTGACCCTTAAAGAATTTTGTTTATTCAGATGCTGAGCTATAAAATGTCCCCATCTGGGATAATGAGAAAGTAAATTTACAACCAGTGAACAAAGAGCACAATTTAACTGAGTGTGGAAGCCGGTGGTCAACTTCCATTTGATATCTGATTAACTATTTGCTGCTGTTGAGTTTGCTTCACTTTATTATTGTGCTGTCCACAATCCATAGTTGTGTGTTTTTTTTTTAAAAAAAAAACCATATAATTTAGCTCGGTGCCTGTAGCTCAAGCAGCTAAGGCGCCAGCTACATACACCAGAGCTAACGGGTTCGAATCCAGCCTGGGCCTGCCAAACAACAATGACAACTACAACCAAAAAATAGCCAGGCATTGTGGCGGGCGCCTATAGTCCCAGCTACTTGGGAGGCTGAGGCAAGAGAATCACTTAAGCCCAAGAGTTGGAGGTTGCTGTGAGCTGTGATGCCACGGCACTATAGCCAGGGCAACAGCTGAGGCTCTGTCTCAAAAAACAAAACAAACAAAAAAAAAAACCCTGTAAATTTAGGCTCAGTGCCCGTAGCTTAGTGGTTACAGCACCAGCCACATATGCCAAGGCTGGAGGGTTTGAAACCAGCCTGGGTCAGCTAAACAACAAGGACAACTACAACAAAAAAATAGCCGGGTGTTGTGGCGGGCACCTGTAGTGCCAGCTACTTGGGAGGCTGAGGCAGGAGAATCGCTTAAGCCCAAGAGTCTGAGGTTACTGTGAGCTATGACACCACGGCACTGTATCGAGGGCGAAATACTGAGACTCTGTCTCAAAAAACAAACAAACAAACAAAAAAGAAAAAACATGTAATTTAGCTTCTATAAGGGCATTATAAAATTACTTTGGACAAGCCAGGTGTCGTGGCCCCTAAAGTCCCAGCTACTCAGGAGGCTGAGGCTCAGTGCCCGTGATTAAAGCACCAATTAGAGCGCCTACGAGAGAAAATCACTTGAGCCCAAGAGTTTGAAGTTGCTAATGAGCTGTGACACCAGAGCACACTAACAAGGGTGACACAGTAAGACTCTGTCTCAAGAGCAGCGCTCGTAGCTCTGTGGGGAGGGTGCCGGCCACATACACCCAGGCTGTTGGATTCAAACCTGGCCCGGGTGAGCTAAACAACAATGACAACTGCAACAAAAAAAATAGCTGGGCATTGTGGCGGGTGTCTATAGTCCCAGCTACTTGGGAGGCTGAGGCAAGAGAATTGCTTAAGCCTAAGAGTTTGAGGTTGCTGTGAGCTGTGATGTCACAGCACTCTACCCAGGGTAACACAGTGAGACTCTGTCTCAACAAAAAAAAGAAAAAAAGAGGATCAATCGAGTCTGAGGTTGTTCTGGGCTATAACACCACCATACTCTAGCCTAGGGCAAAAATAAATAAATAAATAAATAAATTAGTCTGGACAAATGTTCCTTCTTTTCCTTTTTTTTTTGAGACAGAGTCTCACTTTATAGCCCTCGGTAGAGAGCTGTGGCATCACAGCTCACAGCAACCTCCAACTCCTGGGCTTAGGCTATTCTCTTGCCTCAGCCTCCCAAGTAGCTGGGACTACAGGCACCCGCCACAACGCCCGGCTATTTTTTGTTGCAGTTTGGCTGGGGCTGGGTTCAAACCCATCACCCTCAGTATATGGGGCTGGTGCCCTACCTACTAAGCCACAGGCGCCACCCTCTTTTCCCCTTTTAGTCAAGCCCCTCTCCCACCCCAAATTTCTTTGCGATTTTATATGAATGTGTCATATGATATTTATTTTGTTTCATTCTTTTTTTTTTTTTTGAGACAGAGCCTCAAGCTGTCACCCTGGATAGAGTGCTATGGCATCATAGCTCACAGCAACCTCCAATTCCTGGGCTCAAGCGAGTCTCCTGCCTCCGCCTCCCAAGTAGCTGGGACTACAGGCGCCGGCCACAACGCCCGGCCATTTTTTGGTTGCAGCCATCATTGTTGTTTGGCGGGCCCGGGCTGGATTCGAACCCGCCAGCTCAGGTGTACTTAGCTGGCGCCTTAGCCCGTTGAGCCATAGGCACGGAGCCTTTCTTTTTTTTTTAAATCAAGACAGTCTCCCTTTGCTGCCCTCTGTAGAGCGCTGTCACATCATACCTACAGCAACCTCAAACTCTTGGGCTCAAGCAATTCTCTTGCCTCAGCCTCCCTAGTAGCTGGGACTACAGGTGCCTGCCACAACGCTCAGCTATTTTTTTTTTTTTTATAGAGACAGAGTCTTACTTTATTGCCCTCGGTAGAGTGCCATGACGCCATGACGTCGCACAGCTCACAGCAACCTCCAACTCCTGGACTTAGATGATTCTCTTGCCTCAGCCTCCCAAGTAGCTAGGATTACAGGCGCCCGCCCCAACGCCCGGCTATCAGCTATGTTTTGGTTTTGTTGCTGTTGCTTGTTTGTTTAGCAGGCCCAGGCCAGGTTCAAACCTACCAGCCCTGGTGTATGTGGCCGGCACCCTAACCACTGAGCTACAGATGCCAAACCTATTTTGCTTCTATCACTCAGCATAATATTTTTTTTTTTTTTATAGAGACAGAGTCTCACTTTATCACCCTCGGTAAGTACTGTGGAGTCATAGCTCACAGCAACCTCCAACTCCTGGGCTTAGGCGATTCTCTTGCCTCAGGCTCCCGAGTAGCTGGGACTACAGGTGCCCACCATAACGCCCGGCTATTTTTTGTTGCAGTTTGGCGAGGGCTGGGTTTGAACCCGTCACCTTCAGTATATGAGGCCAGTGCCCTACCCACTGAGTCACAGGCATCACCCTTCAGCATAGTATTTTTGAGGCTTCTAGCAATTATAGAGGTAGTAAAGAAAAGAAAAATCAAATTTTTTTTTTTTTTTTTTTTTTTGAGACAGAGCCTCAAGCTGTCACCCTGGATAGAGTGCCGTGGCATCACAGCTCACAGCAACCTCCAATTCCTGGGCCCAAGCGAGTCTCTTGCCTCCGCCTCCCAAGTAGCTGGG
>CAUYRH010173244.1:0-13333 GCA_963574655.1 Perodicticus potto
AGCACCCAGTCAAGACGACTTCCTTGGGGGCTAGATAAGAACCAACCCCGGGGGCTTTCCTTCTTGCAGTCCAACCCCTTTGAGTTATCAAGTTGGTCTTTAAGGAGATGCCTCCCAGCCTTGTATCAATGTAGCCACACCTCCTTCCCTCCAGATGAAGGTGGGCACACACACAAACACACACACTTAAACCAGAGTAAGCACGCTCTGCTTATCCAGAAACGGACAACCTAGAAACACATACATCCAGTGGCTCAGGGCACATCAACGTCACATTGCAGGGGCCTCTGACACCCATGTTGACACCCACTGCATCAGTGTCTTCAGGATTGAGCCCAAGACCCTGAAGCTTTGACCCAGGGTTCACTGGAGTTCCCTGGGGATGCAGATGAAGGTGAGAGCCCCCAAGAATGCAGGGCCTGCAGTACACACCTGGCCTGCTACCTTCAACTAGCTTCTGAACTTTTCCAGTCTCAGAAGCCCCAACACACCGGGGCAAAGGTCAACACAAGCACATTCCTGAGTGTGCCCCTGCAGTTCAACCAGTCCCAGCTACCAGCATCTCCCACCTGGGCCCTCTTCACTGGCCTAACAGATATCAAGGCTTCCATTCCTGCCCTACAGGCCACATGCAGTCACAGGCAGCTATCACTGTGTCATTCAGATCTCTCCTCTCCTCAATCCTCTCCAAAGACTGCCCGTTCCCGTTCGTTAACAAAATTCCACTTCTCTACTGGCTCTTTAAAGCCCTACGTGATCCCTCCCCAGCCGAATCTCAGCTGTCTTCTCATCCCCCCTCCCTCTTTCTACGCCCTGACTCTGTTCTGACAATCCCCAGAATGTACTAACCACCTGCCCAACCTCAGGACCTTTGCACATGCTATTTCCTTTGCCAAAACTCTCCTCCCATAGATCTCTCCATGCTCAGCTCTTCCTCCTCCTCCAGGTCTCAGGCATCTGCCTCCTCTGTGACTTCCCTGACCTAAGCATGCCTTGCTCCTGGGTCTCTTTTTATCACATTCCCTTTTGTAGCACTTACCTGAAGTTACTTAGTTTAGATATTTGCTCACGTGTTTATCATCTTTTTCCTAATTATAATAGAATATCAGCTCCATGAAAACAGGAAACCAGGCCTGCCTGGTTTCCTCTGTGTCCCCTAGAATAGTGCTTGGCACACAAAGGCCCTTGAAAATTTTTGTTTGGTTTGACAAATAAATGAATAAGCAAAATAATAAACCAGTAGTTCTCAAAGAGGTGATTCAGTGTGGCCCCCAGCAGTGTCTGAAGGTACTTTTGGTTGTCCCAACTGGACCGGGGGTGGTATTTACTGGGCAAGACTGGGGGCTGCTGCTAAACAGCTACCATGCACAGGATGGCCCCCACCACACAGAGTGACCTGTCCCAAATGTCAACAGTGCCAACCCCGGGATAAACAAATGAGTGAATCAGGTACTCTGGGTCCATGCAGCCAAGCATGCCCAAATGAAGCATCAAGGAACCATCAGTCCCCTCCTTGTCCCCAAACGCCTTTCTCAGATTGTGTGGGTCACAGGTCAACAGAAAGCACTCTTCAGTGATTTTGTTGTGGACATAGCTTACGCAATTTCATGTGAACAAGAAATAGAAAGAAGGGGAAGTCAAGTTGTTTGAGACGTGAGGAGTTAATTTCAAAATATGTAATGCCGAATGCCGTGTCCTAATCAAAGAGAACTGAAATTTGTCTAGTTCCTTGATTCTGTGGGTTATTTTCCTTGGTAATCATGGGTCTTCCTTAAAATTAAACAATCAGCTCTGCTGGGACCTGCTTATGTGTCTTCCTTAAAATTAAACAATCAGCTCTGCTGGGACCTGCTTATTTCTATCTTTTCAAAACAGATTTTAGAGGGCTGGCGACAAACAATGATCCCACCTGAAATAATAACAGTGTTGAGGCAGAGAAACTGTTCCCAAGTGCGGGGCCAATTTTGCATTCTCATTTACACAAGGAAATAAAAAGTAATCCCCAGGGTAAGCATAAGATGGAGCCCTGAGTCTGCTGTCCCCACAGCAAAGCTCACCCCCTAGCACCTTGCTCTTTAGTATCTGACCCCTCTAAGCACAATGTAATATAAGATATGGACTCAGAGCCAGATTCCAAAGGTTTAAATCCCCTCCATTAAAAAAAAAATTGTTTTAAAGATGGAGTTTCACTATATGACCTCATATGGCCTTGAACTTCTGGCCTCAAGTGATCCTCACACCTCAGCCTCCCAAGTAGCTGGGACTATAGGCAGGTATCACCACTCCCAGCTCAGATCTCCTCCTTGAAGTGTCCAAAGGTGATGTTGGGCAAGTCACTCAGCTCTTTCTTTGCCTCAGTTTCTTTACCCTTGACTCTGATACAATGATAGTACCTACCTTTTAGGCTTGCGATGTAGATAAAATGAATTATCCTAAGGAGTACAACATGCGGTAAGTGCTGGAGAGGAGTCTACTGTTATGATTTCTCATCCAGCATGACTTCCCCCCACAGCAGCCAACATTTTCATCTGGCGCTTCTTTTGAGGACAGCTTCTGTATCCAACATGGGAAGATAAACTCATTGATAAACTTCTTAAAGACAAAACATCACTCGATGGGGCTAGTTAGGAATCTGCAGGGGGAGTTTCCATTTCACGTGAAGCTTGCTGGAAGGCCTGGTCCTACTAACATGTGACTTCTTGTTGTGTCTGACACCAGGGGACCATTTTCTCAATTTGCAACACTGACGAAACCCTGCAAACCAACCAGCTCTAACAATTGAAATCAAAATCAGATCCAAGAAATCTGTCCGGGACAGGAGGAGGCTGTTCTACTTTGGGTGGAATCCTTTGGGTCAGAGGAATTTTGTGAAGATAATACCTGGAAAGCATAAACATCACTTTCACAGGAGGGACAGTTTCCAACTTCAGGGAAAACCCCAGTGTGACATCTTATTCCAGCCAAGGATATACCTCCACCCCAGCCCAAGACATGGAGATCCCACCTACGGTCAGAAGAATAGAATAATTGGTGCCATGTCCAAAGCCTAATATGGAGCCAAGGGCCCTGCTAGTCTTGTTACACATGTTCATCATCTAATTTAGTTTCTACATGACCTTATGATAGAGCCAACATTATACCCATTTTATAAATGAGTAAACTAAGGCTCTGGGAGGTGCCATGCTCATTATTCAAGTTTAAGATCACTGTTGAGTAGGCTGGGCATGGTGGCTCACACCTAGACTCCTGGGACTCTGGGAGGCCAAGCTGGGTGGATTGGTGAGCCCAGGGGTTGAGAACAGCCTGAGTAAGAGTAAGACTCCATCTCGACTAAAAATAGAAAACTAGCCAGGTGTTGTGGCAGGCACCTATAGTCCCAACTACATGGGAGGCTGAAGCAAGAGGATGGCTCAAGCCAAAGAGTTTGAGGTTGCTGTCTATGGTGCCACAGCATTCTGCTGAGGATGACAGAGTGAAACCATCTCAAAAAAAAAGAAAGAAAGAAAAGGTCACTGTGAGTAGAGAGTTAACATCAAGCCTGATAGGGAATGACCTGTGCCTGCCATAGCACTGGGAATTCATGGGGATTGTTCTATTTGCTGCTCACTGCCTTGGGCTGGAGGAACTGTGAGCTGGCAAGCAGGCCTTGGGCCTGGGTGAAAAGAATCATAGAAAAGGTTGGTGGGAAATAGAGGCTGTAGCTTCTAGGACTCAGCATGACCCATACACTTTGGCTCTTACCCGTGGCAGCCAAACATGGCCCATGTACATGGCAGAACAAAAGTAGCTAGGGTGGGGGCAGTGGCTGGATCTCCCACTGAACTGAAGAGGCTGTGTCCCCTGCCTTGCATCCTTCTAGAAAGCTAAGGAAACAAAGTTTCATATGAAAGCTCACATGTGTCTCCCAAGGTGTCCATCAACTCAAACCCGTAACCACACTGTGGGGTGCAGTCACTTGGCTGGGCACAGGCATGGTTGAGATCCAAACCTTGACCAGGTTCCTCCTGCTCCTCAAGGCAGCTGAAAGCCTACAATATTCACTATAAGTCAGTCTGCTAAAACAGTTATCATGTGACCTTCTCTTGGGATACATGCCCAAGGGAAGTGACACATACCCAGTGTTCACAGAAACATATTCATGAGAACCCCAAACCAAAAACAACTTGAATGTCCACCAACTTATGAAGGGTTAAAAAATTGTAGTCTCTCCATACAATGGACTATTACTCGGCCATTGAAAGGAATGAAATACAGATAAATACCTAAACATGGGCAAATCTAGAAAACATTACGCTAAGTGAAAGAAGTGAGACCAAAGGACAAATACTGTACAATTTTACATGTCATCTAGACTGGGCTGAGGGTTGCCCAAATAGCTGGTAAAACATTTCCGAGTGTGTCTGTTAGAACATTTCGGGGTGCGGGGGGAATCAGCATTTCAATCGGCAGACTAAAAAGAGATGATGTACCCTCACCAATGACGGTGGGCATCACCCAGTCCTTCAAGGGTCTGAACAGATCAAAAAAGCAAAAGAAAAGGGAATTTGCTCTCTCTGCTTGAGCTGAGTATCCATTTCTCCTGGGCTCAGAAATTAGAGCTCCTACCTTGGGGGCCGGTAGACTCTGACCAGGATTTATACAATAGCCCTTCTCTTTGGGGACTTTTGGACTCATACAGAGACAGACACCATTGGCTGCCCGGGTCCTCAGACCTTTGGGTACTCCACCAGCTTGCCCAGGCCTCTTGCTTTCTGTGGGACTTCTCAGTTTCCATAATCATGTGAGCCAATCCCTCAAAATAAATCTCTTTCTAAATATTTGTATATATCCTAGTGGGTCTGTTTCTTTGAAGTACCCTAACACATGCATTTCTCTTATATAAAATGTCCATAATAGACAATTCATAGAGACAGAAAGTGGTTGCTAGGGTTTTGGGGAGGGAACATGGGAAGTGACTGCTTCGTAAGTAAAGGGCTGCTGCTTGGGATGAAGAAAGAGTTCTGAAACTAAATAGTGATGATTATTGCACAACCTTGCAAATATATTTAAAACCACATTGAACTGTACACTTGAAAAGGGTGAATTCATGGTATGTAAATGGATTTCAATTAAAAACACATGCACATAATACCACACCGGAAAGCAAAGGCAATTAAAGTAAAAATAGACAAATGCAACAATATCAAACTTAAAAGGTTGTGTGTGTCAGAGGGTGTATTCATCACAGCAAGAAAGCAATCCCTTGGAATGGAAGAAAATATCTACGAATCCCATATCTCACAAGGGGTTAATATTCAGAATATATGATATAAAGAAATGAACAGCAAAAAAATCAAATGAACCGCTATTAAAATTAGCAATTAAACTTGAATTTCTCCAAAGATGACATACGAATCAGCATTAACCACATGAAAAGATGCTCAGTATCACTAATCATTAGGGAAATACCAATCTAAACCACAATGAGATACCACCTCGCCCCACAGAGAACGTCTACTATCAAATCCATGGAAAGCAGGCTCAGCGCCCACAGCACAGTGATTACGGCGCCAGCCACATGCATCGAAGCTAGAAGGTTTGAACCCGCCTAGGCCAGCTAAACAACAACGACAACTGCAACAAAAAAATACTCAGGCATTGTGGCAGACACCTGTAGTCCCAGCTACTTGGGAGGCTGAGGCAAGAGAATCGCTTAAGCCCAAGAGTTGGAGGTTGCTGTGAGCTGTGACTCCACTGCACTCTACCTAGAGCAACATAATAAGACTCTGTCTAAAAAAATTATGGAAAGCAACTATGTTGCCAGAGCTGTAGAGAAACTGAAAGCCTTGCACACTATTGGTGGGATTGTACAATGGTGCAACTGCTATAGGTAACAACACAGTGGGTCCTCAAACTTTTAAAAATAGAACTACCATACAGTCCTGCAATCCCACATCTAGATATACATGTATATCCAAAAAAAACACTTGAAAGCAGGGTCTCAAAGAGATATCTGCCATCCATGTCCATGGCGATACTATTCACAACAGCCAAGAGGTGGGAGCAGCCTAGTTGTCCATGGAGACACAGACAAATTTGGACTATTCATGCAATGGACTATTCAGCCGGCAGAAGAAAGAAAATGGTGACGCGTGCTACAACATGGATGAACCCTGAGGACATTATGCTGGGTGAAATTAGCATAAAGACAAATCCGTATGAGGTGACTCGAGTAGTCAAATTCATAGAGACAGAAAGCCGAATGGTGGTTACCAGGAACTAGTGGGAGGAGAGATGTTTAACGGTGCTGAGTTTCAGTTCTATCACATTAAAAAGTTCTATTTCGCAACAGGATGACTAAACTTAACACTTCTAACCCATTCAGTTCAAAATGAGTAAGATAGTAAATTTTATGTTGTGTTTTATCACTATTAAAAAAGAAAGAAAGAAGAAATAAAAAGTGAGCCCACTAGGAGAAAACATACACAGCACCAGAGCTACCACCTCCCTTAAAAGTCTATCTGGAATCCATTTCTAGAAGGAACTACAAATAACAATTTTCAGTCTATATTAGTAATTCTTAACTTTTTTGTATCACGGACCCATTTGATAATCCAAATAAAATTTGGACCAAAGTCCATCAGTTGAGAAACCCCTCTCCATACTGCTGTCTGGTGAGTTCATTTATTCTTATGATTTTAGAGCCACCTTACATTGCTACACATCAGAATCAACTGGGGGTGCTATTTCAAATTCACATTCCCAGGTCTGCCCATCCCCTGTGACCCAGGAATCTGCATTAGACACACCAGAGGATTCTGGGATGGTGGCTCTCAAAAACACACAGCAGCTGCATCCCAGATCTGACTGCAGCTCTGATGACTCCCTAGACAGGGCCCTCCTTGCAGCTGCCCACTGTCCCCAACTAGTAGAATGTCCTACCGCCAGCCAACAAGGACCACTCTGAGCTCACCTCCCTTCCCCAGTAAGTGCTCCTTTGCCTAGGTCACCAGACCAGAGCCTGGGCATCACCCTTGACTTTTCCTGTCCCCATCCCACATCCTGACCACTTCCAACCAGGCTGGCCCTACCTCCTGCGTGCTTCTGGGTCCTGTCTCTCCACCATGCCTGCCAATGTCCTTGCCCAAGCTCCCAGTTTATGCTCCCTTCTGCTGCTTGATTAGTTCTCTATCCCGCAATTCTGATTATATCACTGCCCTGTGCAAAATTCTTCAGTGGTGATCGAACTCTAGAAGTGCAACATGCAAAGCCTGAGCCACATGTGGCTATTTGATTAAAATTAATGTCGGCGGCCCCTTGGCTCAAAGGAGTAGTGCACCGGCCCCATATGCCGGAGGTGGCCGGTTTAAGTCCAGCCCCAGCCAAAAAAAAAAAAAACTGCAAAAAAGAAAAAAATTAAATAATGTAAAAATGTCTGTCCCTCAGTTACAAATTTCAAATGCTCAGTAGCCGGCTCAGCGCCTGTGGCTCAATGGGCTAAGGTGCCAGCCACGTACACCGGAGCTGGCAGGTTTGAATCCAGCCCAGCCCGCCAAACAACGACGGCTGCAACCAAAACAAAACAAAAAAACAACAAATGCTCAGTAGCCGCAAGGGCCACCATACTGGATAGCACAGATACAGCACTCATCCACCATTGTAGAAAGTTCTAGTGGACTGTACAGCTCTAGAACTTGGCCCATGAGCCCCCCAGGATTTGCTCCCAGCCTCTATACAGGCCATCCCCCAGTAGCTCTGTCCTTGGGCCATACAATCCACTCTCAGCACCCTAAAGGCATGACCCTTCCCCACCTCGTTATCTCCTACCCAGCCTTCAGGTCCCAGCTCAGCTGTCACTTCCTCCTCTGTCCAAAGGCCAAAGCTTCTGCCTATTATAGCATTTAAAACAAGTCGTAGATCTTAGCTGGGCTGTGGTAGTGGCAGTTCCTCTCCGAGTTTCACAATGCCGCCCAAGGATGACAGAAGAAAGATGCTGGAAAGTCGGTCAAGAAAGACAAAGACCCAGTGAACAAATCTGGGGACAAGGCCAAAAAGAAGAAGTGTTCCAAAGGCAAAGTTCGGGACAAGCTCAACAACCTAGTCTTGTTTGACAAAGCTACATATGACAAACTCCACAAGGAAGTTCCCAACCATAAGCTTACAACATCTGAGGTGTCTGAGAGACTGAAGGTCCCCTGGCCAGGGCAGCCCTTCAGGAGCTCCTGGTTTCAAAGCACAGAGCTCAAGTAATTTACACCAGAAATACCAAGGGTGGAGATGGCCTAGCTGCTGGTGAAGATGCAAGAACGGGTTCAACCAAGCACATATTTGGAAAAATAAAACTTTATTGAACAAAAACAAAACAAAACTAAACTAAACTAAAACAAGTTGTAGCAGCTACTCACATACCTAATCCCTTCCCCCAAACCAGTGGTTTTCCACCAGGGGTGAGTTTACCACCCCTTCCCCCACAGAGGACATTTGGCAATGTCTGAGATTTTACTGGTGGACTGCTACTGACATCCAGTGAGTAGAGGCCAGGAATGCCACTAAACATCCTGTAATCCACAGGCCCCACACAAATTAGTATTTGGCCTAAAATGTCAGTAACATTTAGATTAAGCAACCATGCCCTAGATTGGGCAACTCTGAAAAGGCGGGGACTGTGTCCTATACACTGCATAGCCCCAGCCACCAGCCCAGAGTCAGGTGTGCGGTGGGTTTGGACATTCTGTATAACTCACCATTCTGTATTCCAGTTCTCCAACGGTATCTTCAAAAGGGTAGGATGAATAATAGAATCCCCGCCACACACAAATATCCAGGTCCTAATCCCCAGAACCTGTCAATGTTAACTTATACGGCAAAGGACTTTGCAGACATGATTTAGTTAAGGATCTTGAGGTGGAGAAATTATCCTAGATTATCTGGCTGGGCCCTAAATGCCATCATAACTGTCCTTATAAGAGAGAGGCACAGACAGGCTTCGCACACACAGTCACACAGGGTTGCATGAGGATAGAGCAGCAAGAGATGTGAAGATGCTACTCGGTTGGCCTTGAAGATGGAGGAAGGGATCACAAACCCCCAAGAATGCCATCAAGAGATGAAAAAGGTAGTTAACAGACTTTCTCCTCCAACATCCCCAAAGGCAGTGTGGCCCCACTGATATCTTGGTTTCAGCCCAGTAAAACTGATTTTTGAACTTCTGGCCTCGGGAACTGTAGGAGAATAAACTCATCTTAACCATTAAGTTTATGGCAATTTGTTATAGTGGCCATAGGAAATTAATAGTCTATTCCATTCTGGGGGTTCTTGGATTTGAATCACAGAATTTCAGGTTAAAAAAAAAAAAACTACAGGCTCGGCGCTTGTGACTCAAGTGGCTAAGGCGCCAGCCACATATACCTGAGCTGGCGGGTTCGAATCCAGCCCGGGCCCACCAAACAACAATGATGCCTACAACAAAAAAATGGCCGGGTGTTGTGGCGGACACCTGTAGTCCCAGCTACTTGGGAGGGGAAGGCAGGAGACTCACTTGAGCCCAGGAATTGGAGGTTGCTGTGAGCTGTGATGCCACAGCACTCTATCCAGGGTGACAGCTTGAGGCTCTGTCTCAAAAAAAAAAAAAAAACTACAAATAAACAAAAAAACAGAGACTTTAAAAGGAATGGAATTTAGGTGTTAGGGTCCTACACCTGCTGGCTCTGACAGCTGGAAGAAGTGAGTACAGATGAGCTGTGGGTATTTCTAGATGTGGCAGCTGCCGGGGCCATAGGCAACCATGTCCACAGGTCATTCCTCATGCCTTGGTCCTGCTGACTTCTGGGAAGCTGAAAGTGTCAGGTAGGCAAGTGACTTGACCCAAGACAAATCTGTCTGGCTGCAGGTGCACAAAGATTAGCATAAAAATCAAGCCCTTTTCCACACTTCCAGCCACTGTGGCCTTTCCTTCACCTTCCAACATAGCCTCAGGGCCTTTGCACTTGCAGTTCCTTTAGCCTGGAACACTTTTTCTCTGGAGCCTCCAATGGCTACCTACTTCTCACCATTCAGATCTTACCTTGACCATCACCTCCTCAAGGTCGGGTGCAGTGGTTCATGCCTGTAATCCCAGCACTCTGGGAGGCAGAGTCAGGCGGAGTGCCTGAGCTCAGGAGTTCCAGACCAGCCTGAGCAAGAGCCAGACTCCATCTCTAAAAATAGCCCAGGTGTTGTGGCAGGCGCCTGTAATCCTAGCTACTTGGGAGGCTGAAGCAAGAGTTTGAGGTTGCTGTGAGCTATGACGCTATGGCACTCTACAAGGGTAACAAAGTGAGACTGTCTCAAAAAACAAACAAACAAACAACAATCACCTCCTCAGAGTGGTCCTCCTAGATTACACTAAAGCAAGTGGCCTTCCCGTTTACTTTCCCCTTCATTCCCCAGCTGACTTTCTCACACTCTGCAATTAATCTTACTAATCTCCTTGTTTGCCAATTCAATGTTAGCCCCGCCCCTTCCTCCTCCGCCCCCAATGCCCAGCGCATTGCAGGCTACTGGAGGGCAGGACCCTGTCTGCTGCGTCCACAGGTGTGTTCCTAAGGTACACAGTCGGTGCTCAATATATTTTGAATGAATAAGTGAATGAATTGGTAGCTTTGGGGAATGAGAACCCCAAACTGAATTCTAACATACCTGATCTTGGCTTTCCTAAAGGCCAGCTCCTCTTCGTTGCCAAAGTCCAGCGATACATCCTCAGTATCGTCCACCAGGGCCTGGGGAGACACCAAGAGAAGGTGGCAGCCCCCACCCCCAGCACAACCCCGCCCGCCCTGCACTCCCGGGATGGTGCCCACTACGCACCTCGCTGGGTTCCCAAGGGGTCCCTCCCCTCCCGCCGCGAGGCGAGGCCTGGTCCTCCCTCCCGACCACCCGGGTCCAGCCGGCTCCAGGCTTCGGGCTCAGCGCGTCCCTGCTGCCCGCTGCTCCTACCTGCTTCATCCCGCCGGGAGCACACCTGGCGCGCAGGCCTCAGACTCCGCGGGTCGCCGCCGCGGGGCTCTGATGCCCGGAGGGCAGGGGGCGAGGGGCGCGCGCAGAGGGTCGGGAGGCTGCGCCCGCGGGGCCGCCTCCGCGCAGGCCGCCAAGTGGGGGCGGGGCGCGCGGGCGCAGAGCGCAGTCGCGGGCGCGGGGCCTAAGTCGGGGGAGGGTCCCGGGGGGGCCGGGCCGGGGGCTCGCGGAGAAGACGACGGAGGGAGGGCTGAGGAGGCCAGTGAAGGGCGGAGGGCGGTCGTGGGAGTAGCTGGGGCGGGGGTGTCAGCGAGTGTGCGAAGCTCCGTGAGCATCAAAGGAGCGAGTGACCAGCGAGCGGACCAATGTCGGCGCGGGGACGCCGCGGCCGGTGGTTGCCCGCAGTCCCTGCGTCCAGAACGCCTCGGACGCTGGCGCGGAGCAGAGTCCCAGGCCCGGCCTGGCCTCTGTCCTTCGGCCGGTGACGCTGCTGCGGCCCGTTTCGGACCCGCGGGGAGATACGCCTGCGTGGGGTGCCAGGCCGGCATCGAGCACCAAGTATTGTTATTATTGACAGTGACAGCGTTTCTGGATGTGAACGTCTCCCTGGAAAGAAAGTCTGTCACCTGACAGCGTCCCGGCCCCGGACACGGTCACTTCCCTCTCTCTCCCGCCGACCCCGCCAGGTCGAAGAGCACGAAGACCCCAGGGCCGCTGGTCCAACCCGTTCCCATCCTATCCCTCTTACCCCTAGTGATCCCCAAAAGGGCCGCTGGGCCACTTGTGCCTGAATCAATTTACCCACCGCTGGGCCCCATGGGTGGGGCTGCCTTGCCCTCGAATCCCTGAGGGTCGCCGGGGGCTTTCTGTTCCCACCCCCACGCCGATTCCCTAAGGATATCCCACAGGGCCTGCAGGTGTGTGTGAGGGAGCGTGCTTTTTCCTGGGAACAGAATGCCATATTCAGGAGCCAACACTTAAAGCAAGTATTTGCCAAACTCAGGTGCGATACCAGTAGCTTCCAAAAGCCCCACTGCCCAGGTCACACTATAGACCAGCCTTGTCTGCAGGTGGAACCAGCGTTTTTGAAGCTTCCAGTCATTGGGCACCGAAGTAGAGAACCTGTGTTTTAAATTGATGCTTCTCACTGGTCAACTTGCAAATGAATCACCTGGGGGTCTAGACAGAATGCAGGTGCTGGGGAGGGGGCGAGAGTCTGGGGTACTCTGGTTCTAACAGCCCCCAGAGGAGGTTGCTGCTAATCTTTGGACCACCCTTTAAGTTGTAAGGCTGTAAACAACCAAGGCTGAGTTGGCTGCTGCAGGCCTAAGCAGGCTCCTGGGCAGAAGTGTCAAACTGAGAGGCACACTCCCCCCAGGGCCTCCTGGGAGGCCTATGAAGGGGCAGGGGGGGAGGAAAGGGCCTGTTGAGTGCAGCTGGCCTTGAGAAGCCGTTGCACAACATTAAGGGGCTTTTCCTCTGACCCTGAGACTCACCAGCCTAGCGATTGGTGTCTGCTGAGTTGGGGTTCAAAGAGTCCACCACAGTGGTAAGGTGGGAAACCCCCCTTGGGATTTCCATTTGGGGCCAACTGTCACTCTCAGCCATTAGGTGGAGGATGCCTCCAGAAACAGCCATCTGGAGATGGCTCTACTCTCCTGACCTGTCAGTACGGGGATAGAGGGCTGAGGCTGTGGGTTATTGCTTCCCAGGACAAAGCAGCCTCTCTCCACACAAACCTAGCCAGCCCCCCTTGGGGTTAGTTTACTGAACCTATAGGGTACAGAGAGAGCCCAGGGAATTCATCCTGAGTTCTAAAACTGGTTGTGGCAAGGCTGGGTACAATGCTCACAATCTCTGGGAGACTGAGGTGGATGGATTACTTGAGCCCAAGAGATTGAGGTTGCTGTGAGCTACAATGATAGCACAGCACTCTACCAGGGCAACAGACTGAGACTCTGTCTCAAAATAAATAAATAAGGCTCGGCGCCTGTGGCTCAACGGGCTAAGGCGCCAGCCATGTACACCTGAGCTGGCGGGTTTGAATCCAGCCCAGACCCGCCAAACAACAATGACGGCTGCAACCAAAAAATGGCTGGGCGTTGTGGCGGGCGCCTGTAGTCCCAGCTACTTGGGAGGCGGAGGCAAGAGACTCGCTTGAGCCCAGGAATTGGAAGTTGCTGTGAGCTGTGATGCCATAGCACTCTATCCAGGGTGACAGCTTGAGGCTCTGTCTCAAAAATAAATAAATAAATAAATAAAAATAAAAATAGAGTAAGTTCTCTGCCTCCTTGCATATTTCAACTGTTATTTTTTATCAGCTCAGCGAGTCTGATTCTCTTCATTGCTTCTTCTTCCTAAT